>JACEFZ010027946.1:260000-327500 GCA_014155875.1 Cepaea nemoralis
AAGGTAACATACTCTGAGCTACATTATTTTTTATATATATAACATTATAACAATATAAGTAAGACATTTCCTGGTGTTAATTTAGGTGTTAATTTTTTAGATTGTTTTAAATTGGGAGGGCCGGTTAATTTTTAAATTCCATTTGGATGCGAATTTAAACCTATTACCACCAAGACAAGAGGCATGCATGCGTTCTTTCTCCACAGTGGATAAGAAATGCTGTGGATTTCGGCAATTTCTCATATCATGTGACTTTATTGAGGGCCCATAACTGGAATGAGTACACTTTTCAGAAAGCCTTGGCAAACTACTGAACATTAACTTGCCAAGAGATCACAAACAGCCAAAAAATGCTGGGGTTTATGGCGATGTCCTGTATAGGATCTGCAACTAACTTTAACACTTTCAACAACTAATCTCAAACAAAGGTTAAGTAGATAAGAAAACTATGACAGGTATAGTCAACCAGCAGGGAATTTACATTATTCTATGAAAAAATATGCTCTTGTCGTGAATTAATGTGAATTGCAGCAAACATTTGTGCTAGGTGGTAGTATTAAATATAAAAGAGTTAACTAGGTCAGGAACTGATGACAGGTCTAGCAAACCAGCAGGGAATTTACTTGATCCTAGACAACACTGCTCATGAATCATGGAGGGAATAGGAGGAAAGGCGCTGGAGCTTCAATAGCCCTTACCCACGAAGCCTAACGGCATAAGCAGAAGACAACATGTTACAAACCAAAACCAACCAATAGAAATTGTTTATATTTTAAACACAGAAGCAACAAACAATATGCTGCATGATATATTGCTGGCATAGTTTGCTGTAAATAGAATGTTGGAATGTAAATGAACAAATTAGAAAGAACTTAGAAGCATCAGATATGTGGTTTTTAAGACAAATGTTGCGAATTCCTTGGACTGCTAGAGTAACTAACAATGATTGCCTGAAAGAGGCTAATGAAACTAGAACACTATATACAACAATAAGAAAGAGACAAACAACTTTCTTTGGTCATGTGATGAGAAGAGAGGCATTGGAGAACATCGTGACAACTGGAAAGATCGAGGGGAAGAGAGGCAGAGGCAGACCAAGAGAAAGGATGCTGGATGGATTGAGGCGGTGGCATGGAGGAATATCATCAGCAGAGTTGATCCAGAACATCAAAGACCGAGATCTGTGGAGAGCCATGAATGCCTACACCAGCCAACAGGGCACTTGATGATGATGATATTTTGCTGCATCTCGTCAAGTGCATACTACAGAGTTATATATTAAATGAAGTGAATAAATGAATAACACTTTAGCTGAAACAATTAAAACACAGTCATAGGTATTGTTCAAATATGGAACATCAGTTATCCTCATGGTAATAAACTCTTTTTGTTTGCACAAAACTGGCTGGAATCGCCTATTACTAATGCCACACTGTATTGAGTATTGTTCGTCAAATACAGTATATGAAATGCTTTTTCTTTGTTCACATTATGACCTCATTTATAAGGTGCTGAGAAATCGATAATGACAGCATATTATAGCCGTTTGACTGAACAGGAATTCCTGAAGGCTGATTAATTCTTTTCTATCCACGTGGGAATATGTTCGGATACTCAATGTTCTTAATGTCTGTCCATTCTAACTATGTAAGTTGCTTAGCACTCAGACTAGAAGTGATAAATGCAGTTTGATTTGGTGTACAGAGACAATGGTTCTTTTACAGATGGAGTAGGTTTATATTTTGTTCAGTGTTTAAAATGACAGCCCTACCTCACAATAACTCATCACATCCTGTTGCATGTATAGCTGGAAAGCTTCAAAAAGCATCCTCAGGGCATTTTCTTCGGCTCTGTCAAACAGATCTTCATAGGGAGGGTTCAGATGGTCTAGGATGAATAGTTTAATGTCCTCTGAGACATTGATGCTTTGTGGTGCCCCTTCAACAATGCACTGAGCAAATATTGACTGGGGAAAAAACATGTTGATATATATATATATATATATATATATATATATATATATATATATATATATATATATATATATATATATATATATATATATATATATATATATATATATTGTAATCTATCAAATGAAGAACATTTTATGCAATAAGTCCTTGTAATTGGAAGTTTAAAAAGAATTTTTGTATATTAAAAAGAACAGTTTTATCATACGGCTTTGAATCCTCGACAATTAGTGAACAGGTAACAAAAATCCCTAGAAGCCTTGGAGATACAAATCACCCCACACATCATCTATTCCCATCCCACAAATCACCACACACATCACCCATTCCCACCCCACAAATTGCCAAACACATCATTTATTCCCACCCTATACATCATTTATTCCACCCCACACATCATCTATTCACAACCTACAAATCACATCATCTATTCCCATCCCAAACATCACTACACAATCAATTATCCCCATCCCACACATTAACACACACCCCACAAATATTGCCCCACACACCATCTATTCCCATCCCACAAATCACCACACATAACTATCCCCACCCCACATATGATTTAAAACAACATCACAAATACGTCATCATCATCCTACCCTGGCATGCTTCGTAATGAGATGCAGGTCCAGCTTATCTTTATAAAATAACTTCCTATAGGCTTGAACCTTCTCCCAGAAGTCTAGATTATTCAGCCAGTCCTGAATGTGGAAGTAAACAAATGCATTCATTATAGACATGACATATATATATATATGTGGTAAAACAAAAGTACTGGCATGTGGTAAAAATAAAGTACTGGCATATGACGAAAATAAAGTACTGGAATATGGTAAAAATATAGTAAAGTACTGGCATATGGTAAAAATAAAGTACTGGCATATGGTAAAATAAAGTACTGGCATGTCATAAAAATAAAGTACTGGCATATGGTAAAAATAAAGTACTGATATATGGTAAAAATAAAGTACTGGTATATGGTAAAAATAAAGTACTGGCATATGGTAACAATAAAATAAAGTACTGGCATATAATAAAAATAAAGTAAAGTACTGGCATATGGTAAAAATAAAGTACCGGAATATGGTAAAAATAAAATAAAGTACTGGCATATGGTAAAAATAAAATAAAGTCCTGGCATATGATAAAAATAAAGTAAAGTACTGGCATATGATAAAAATAAAGTACTGGAATATGGTAAAACTAAAATAAAGTACTGGCATATGGTAAAAATACAGTAAAGTACTGGCATATGGTAAACATAAAGTAAAGTACTGCCATATTGTAAAAATAAAGTAAAGTACTGTTTACACACTCTAAAGCACTTTGGGCATATGGTACTAAACCAGCCATGTTTAGACCAACTGGCATTCAGTGGGTGATGGGCTCAATATCCCCCTGACCATCTTTATTTCCCTGGACATTGCTTGGTGCCCATTCCAGGTTGGGTTAATCTGGGAGACTGGGTTCATATACAGAATCTGGGAGACTGGATTCATATACAGAATCTGGGAGACTGGGTTCATATACAGAATCTGGGAGACTAGGTTCATATACAGAATCTGGGAGACTGGGTTCATATACAGAATCTGGGAGACTGGGTTCATATACAGAATCTGGGAGACTTGGTTCATATACAGAATCTGGGAGACTGGGTTCATATACAGAATCTGGGAGACTGGGTTCATATACAGAATCTGGGAGACTGGGTTCATATACAGAATCTGGGAGACTGAGTTCATATACAGAATCTGGGAGACTGGGTTCATATACAGAATCTGGAAGACTGGGTTCATATACAGAATCTGGGAGACTGGGTTCATATACAGAATCTGGGAGACTGGGTTCATATACAAAATCTGCATTAATGTGAGTTTGAAGCCAGGACCAGCAGGGCCAACAGGCAAGTGGCTAACCACTGCACCATCACATCTCACATTCTGCTGGTGAAGAGTGCAGTTGTAAGACTTTACACGGTTATACCACACAGATGATACCACACAAATTATACCACACAGAGGAGCTGCAGTCACATTGTGGTTGGTAGGTTTGCTGATTGGTTGGTTGGTTGATTGGTTAGGTAGGCTTAGTTTAGTTGAGCGAGTGAGTGAGTGAGTGAGTGAGTGAGTGAGTGAGTCAGTGAGTGAGTGAGGGAGTGAAATTAAGTTAAGTGAATGAGTGTGTGAAGTTTATTGAGTGAGTGAATGAGTGAGTGAGTGAATGAGTGAGTGAGTGAATGAGTGAGTGAGTGAGTGAATGAGTGAGTGAAATTAAGTTTAGTGAATGAGTGTGTGAAGTTTAGTGAGTGAGTGAGTGAATGTGTGAAGTTTAGTAAGTTAAGTTAGTGAGAGAGTGAGTGAGTTAAGTTTAAGCGAGTGAGTGAGTGAGTGAGTGAGTGAGTGAGCAAATGAGTGAGTAAGTGAGTGAGTAAACTATAAATGTGTTGGGAAGCAAAGTCAGCAAGCTGTATGTTCACCACAACACCCAGGAATGCCAACTGGTCTCACAATGTGTGGTCTAGCATACCACAAACATACAAGCATCACAGCAATTCCCCATAACAGTAGACAATCAGCACTCACATCTTGCACACCCTTTGGGAAGCACACAAACCTGCATCGCGTGAACATTTTGCTTGTTTACCAGGATAAAAACAAGTCATCAAAAACCTTTAATTCCTTAAATCAAACACAAGTTCCCAACTTAGTTTATGAACACAAACCTCTCGTTTGCTACTGATGATGAATTTCCGAAACGTCCGACCCGAATCCTGCTCGTGGTGTAGAGCCTGCAGTAGCATCTCCAGGCGTTTGCTGCTCAGGAATTCACACTCCCAGCTCTCGGCATCTTCGGTGGGAACCTGGCTCTGTGTTAAAGAGCTTAGGTACATCTGGCAGCTTTTGCTGGTCTCTTTGGAGTCTTGACGGAAGAAGGTATAGTTAGCAGTGTCCTCACTGTCAGATCTACATGGTGGGAAGAATGACAGAATGTGCATCTTTAATACTGCACACATAACATACATGTGTTAACTCTAATATTTGTAGCCATCAGTAATGAAAAGACTTACTCCTTTGACAAAGAGAAAATAGCATGTCAAAGAAAGCACGAAACAAGACAAAAGAGGAAGTAATGAACAAAGGGATGAAAGACATAAGGCAAGAGGGGGGAAAGAAGAAAACAATATGTGAAAGAAATAAGTAAAGAGAAACTATGAAGAAATAAGTAAAGATAAAACAGAAAGACAGTGATAAAAAAAAAGATCAGGAAGAAAGAAATAAAGATAAACAAGAAGAAATAAAGTAAAGATAAAACAAAAGAAAGAAGGAAATATATAACAAGAAGCAAACCAGATAAAACAAGAAGCACTGAATGGAAAGAATGAAAGATACAAGGCAAGAAGGAAGAAAGAGGGAAGAAAATACAATGTGGAAGAAAGAAGTAAAGATAAAATAGGAAGAAAGAAGTAAAGATAAAGCAAAAGAAAGAAGTAAAGATAAAACAGAAGAAAGTAGTTAAGATAAAACAGGAAATAGTGAGGAAAAGGATGAAAAACAAAAGGTTTAGTTTTAGTAAAGGCTGACTGAGACTTTCATTGCACACAACACCTCCACACCTGCACCAGTCTCCTGCCATAGATCACACAAGGAGAATCTCAGCACAGCGCACAAACTCCACAGCATTGGCAAGGATCCAAATGTGTGTATACCTGAATCACATAAGGTATACATATTCTGTCATGTGTAGGTTGTTTAATTTTGCATTTTTTGCCTAGGCAGTGATCTGTTCAGTCAGCTCTTTTATTTCAATCTGCTGCGGAATTTTTAATGTGCACAGTGTGTATGTGGGGTCTCTCAAAATTTCTCACCCTTGTCTGAGAAGTCTAGATGTCCGATCCACTACCCCAGAATCAGGAGGGTGTATAGTACACTTTTCTTGTTTTGTAAACTTTCAAACAGTCAACAACACGCATGAATCGAACCAAGTCTGCATAAGGTGGATGTTGTAGACCCTAAGTAACTCCGCCCTATTTTCTGTAACCAGTTTCCTCAGCTCAGAAGACTAAATCAAAGATACATTTGAAGGTAAACGATGAAAAATGAAAACATAAATGTAGGGGATGAATAAATGGAGGAAAGCAAGAAGGAAACAGCAAGCAGAACAGAATGATGGAAAGGGGAAAAAAGCAAACAGGAATGGGGAAGATGGAATAAAAGGAGAGGAGGCAAGGTAAACAAATGGAGGAAAGCAAGGAGGAAACATCAAGCTCAACAGAATGATGGAAAGGAAGAAAAAAAGCAACAAACAGAGGAATGGGGGAAGATGGAATAAAAATAAATGAGAAGCAAAGAAAACAGCTTGAAAAAAAAAAAAAATTAATGAATTAGTAATAACTCACTTTTTAATAGGAACTAACTTGATTCCCCTGCATTTATCTCCATTTATGTCGCCAGATTTAACCAGTGGGGGCGGCAGATTCTTGGGTATCTTTGCAGAATGCTGTCCTTCCTTGGAGCCAAACAATACCGCCAAAGAATTATAGGGGCAAGGGATTGCAGTAATACTTCCTGCAGACAGCTCGCGCTTCTGGGCAAACGGAATCACCGATGAAGGGTTCCGTGACAACAGTTCTGAAGCATCACTCAAAGCCACTTTGGATGATTTTGTTGACGCTGACTTAGATACTGGAGGAGATTTTTTCACAGGCGGAAGGTTCACAAACAGATCAGGAATGCCTTGTCTCGGTGGCACTGCAGGTGTCTTGCTGGCTTCCATTTTTCTGAGATATTTAGCTGTTGGAGTTTTGGCCAGACGCTTGATTGTATCTTGGCTGTATATGCGCCGATTTCCAACCCTAGGTGCTGTTCTTAAGTCTTTTGTATCTGTCATATACATGTTATAATTCATCTGCAGAATAACAGGTGCAAAAAATAATGTATTAACATCTTGTTTGTTAAACAAGTATGAGGGGGCTTCAAATGAAAACGTTAAATGTGTGATAGAATTTACAATAACCATGCCGCTGTCTTGTAGCCTGTCAATATTGTTAAGGTTGTCAAGAGTGTTAAGCATGTGACATCACATGTGATAGTTTAAAGATGGCAGCCCCATATTTGACATGCACCAAGAGGAGCAGCGTTCCGTTATCCATTTTTGTATCATTAGGGGGTGAAACCTATAGAAATTCATCGGCGAATGAAGGTCCAGTATGGTGATGCATGCCTGTCAGTCCAGCAAGTGTATGAATGAAGTAGGAAGTTTCGAGATGGTGTGACTTCTGTGACAGACTGTTCACGACCAGGTCAGGCACACCGAGTAGTGACCCCAGTGTGCTTACACACACAACCAAGATTATTTTTTCCTACAGGAATCCAAACAATTATCGGTGCTGGAGGACTTGCATTGAACACAGTGGTGACTACATCAAAAATTTATAGATTTGTTCTTTACTTTTTCAGAATATATTCACCAAAAAAAAAAGGTTTTCATTTGAAGTCCCCTTGTTTAGTTTAGTTTAGTTTAGTCGATGGATCAACATCACGGCACATGGGTGTAGCCCATAAGTGCCCCATTCTCCTCCTAACTCAAACCTGAGTCTGGAGAAACTCAGCTCAGTGCACGAACTCCGTAGCACCGACGAGGATCCTGAAATACTTTGGGTAGATTTTTAACTCGAAATTTTGCCCGGGCAGCGCCATTAGGCTACTCTTTTTCGATTTCCAACTGCCAAGGGATTTTTTACATGTGCAACAATACACACGGGCGTCCGATCTCACTACCCAGAGACCAGGGGACATTTTATTACTAGAAGTCCACGTGAAATAAATCCCGGTAGTAGTCCCCTTGTAAATAAAGAAACAGATCCTGGAGAAGAAACCTGCAGTGGACATGTGAAGTATAAGCAATGGTGGACTGGTTCTTAAAATATCTGTCTTAAAATATCAATTTTAAACATATTGTTTAAGGGGGCCACAAGGTCCACTTGCCAGCAGGGAAGCTGAAGCCTGGCCAGTCTGCTATTGAGTGGTGACATCACTTATTGTAGGTCACATCACATATTGTAGGTCTGAGCGGTCACATCACATATTGTAGGTCACATCACATATTGCTCCCCCGATGTGTGTCCACCTTGACGTGGTGGGGGAGCTTGCGTGTCCCATCGACCCCATTTGCTTGCCGATGGATGAAAAACTACATATCGGACAGCTTATGGGATAGGGACCAGACTAAGAGAGACACAACCTGCTGCTCTGCAGGTATAGACTGAGGATAACAGTCAAAAGTTTAAAAGGTGCACGAAGGCAGACGTTTTTGGTCCGGACAAAACTCTTAAGGCTCCCTGTCGAGGGCTGTGGCTGAACGCCTCTAAGCCACAAACCCTCGGACCTGAGAGCCAGGCCGATACCCGTCTACCGGAAAATAGAAACATGATACTGAGCAAGCTACATGCTCAGGTCTGATACATGTTCGAAGGCTCTCAGCTGGGGGATATGAGAGATTCCCGGATGAAGGGGCCTGGCCATTTCCCGTTCACTGCTGCACGAAGGTAAGGTGCTGAGCCGGCAGCACATGTAGCCTACCTCGTGAGCGAGTACAAAAAAGTCAGAAAAGTGCTCCAGTCGAAGGGTTACGGAAACTGTCTGTATCTAACTCATAGAGAGTGTAGACAAAAGTGGAAGAATGTCTCATCAACGCGAAATGGAACGCACGGCGAGCGAACCTATTGCGTGGTCTGAAGTCACAAGCAAAAGCTTACCGAGTGGATGTCACTCGCAGTCTGACCGCTCCTGGTGTGTGATTGAGCGATCAGTGGTAAGTGGGATGCCCAACACATGGAAGTGAGGAACTAAAGCAGCCATGAGCAAGACGTGGAAACTCCTTGGGTGAGCCCAGTCTCAGAGCAATATGTGTCGGCTCTGCAATTATGGAAGCCTCCTTGGATAGCGAGATAATGCCCATGGTCTGCCTTGATCGTTCTATCTTGACCAGCTGAGATGTGGGTGACATTACAACAGTCCAACATGTCTCGAAACCAGAGGAAGGCTAACCTCACTAAAAAATGCCTGCCGGAAGTCGGAAGTGTCGTCCTACGGGTGGCAAACTAAAAATTGACACTACGCATTTACGTCCGAGTGAAATGTCTCGTCCGAATGTCTCCCGTGCTAGGAACAGCTCTGACTACCTAGTTTCCTAATGCCGCTCTTGTTCGGAACAGCTCTGACTAGGTAGTTTTCCTAATGTCTGTCGTGCCTGGAACAGCTCTGACGGGCGCAACGACAAGCACATGTGCGAAAACTCGCTGAGTGAATACCTTCTGCAGACCTGTCTGGTTTGTGCGGGAACGGCCCGGGGCGAACGAAAAGCCCAATATATTGAAGTGAGGAATTAAAGCAGCCATGAGCATGACGTGACCATTCTCTCGGTGAGCCCAGTATCAGGGCGCTATGTGTCGGCCCTGCAACTATGGAAGCAACCTAGGATGGCGGAAAATGCTATGGACTGTGTCTTCCTTCTCTTGAGGGATGACCGAAGTCCTTGACTGTTCGAACTTGACCAGCTGGGATGTGGACGGTACCACAAAAGTGAGAGTCTCCCAGGATTGCTAACCTGGTCAAAAATGCACGCGAAAGCCGGATGTGTGACCTAAGGGTTTTCAACCCAAGGGTGCCTAACGCACATCGCAATCACATCTGTTTTTATTTGTATATATTATCTGTCATATTGTAGGTCTGAGTGGTCACATCACATATTGTAGGTCTGAGTGTTCACATCACATATTGTAGGTCTGAGCGGTCACATCACATATTGTAGGTCACATCACATATTGTAGGTCTGAGTGGTCACATCACATATTGTAGGTCTGAGTGGTCACATCACATATTGTAGGTCTGAGCGGTCACATCACATATTGTAGGTCACATCAAATATTGTAGGTCTGAGTGGTCACATCACATACTGTAGGTCTGAGCGGTCACATCACATATTGTAGGTCACATCACATATTGTAGGTCTGAGTGGTCACATCACATATTGTAGGTCTGAGTGTTCACATCACATATTGTAGGTCTGAGTGGTCACATCACATATTGTAGGTCTGAGTGATCATATCACATATTGTAGGTCTGAGTGGTCACATCACATATTGTAGGTCTGAGTGGTCACATCACATATTGTAGGTCACATCACATATTGTAGGTCTGAGTGGTCACATCACATATTGTAGGTCTGAGTGATCATATCACATATTGTAGGTCTGAGTGTTCACATCACATATTGTAGGTCACATCACATATTGTAGGTCTGAGTGGTCACATCACATATTGTAGGTCTGAGTGGTCACATCACATATTGTAGGTCTGAGTGTTCACATCACATATTGTAGGTCTGAGTGGTCACATCACATATTGTAGGTCTGAGTGATCATATCACATATTGTAGGTCTGAGTGGTCACATCACATATTGTAGGTCTGAGTGGTCACATCACATATTGTAGGTCACATCACATATTGTAGGTCTGAGTGTTCACATCACATATTATAGGTCACATCACATATTGTAGGTCACATCACACATTGTAGGTCTGAGTGGTCACATCACATATTGTAGGTCTGAGTGGTCACATCACATATTATAGGTCACATCACATATTGTAGGTCTGAGTGGTCACATCACATATTGTAGGTCTGAGTGGTCACATCACATATTGTAGGTCACATCACATATTGTAGGTCTGAGTGGTCACATCACATATTGTAGGTCTGAGTGTTCACATCACATATTGTAGGTCACATCACATATTGTAGGTCACATCACATATTGTAGGTCTGAGTGTTCACATCACATACTGTAGGTCTGAGTGGTCACATCACATATTGTAGGTCACATCACATATTGTAGGTCACATCACATATTGTAGGTCACATCACATATTGTAGGTCACATCACATATTGTAGGTCACATCACATATTGTAGGTCACATCACATATTGTAGGTCTGAGTGGTCACATCACATATTGTAGGTCACATCACATATTGTAGGTCTGAGTGCATGGGAGAATAGATGGCCAGTCCTTCCCTCCCATTGCAAATGACACAGGCATCAAACCCTTGTCCGACATCCCTCACGCCATTGTCAGAGCAATATACTAACCATTACACCAACACCCACTATCTTGATCGTTGAAAATATACAGTTGACAACTGTTATGCTACAGAAGGGCTGCAGTGGCATAGTTGTTCGTTTGCATGCTTGCTAGGATTGATCTGGGTTCAATCTTCAGTGGAGGCAGGATCGTTTTATCCGACCAGTACAGATCTGGGGTTGACTCTGCCCCACAAGATAAGGTAACAACACGCTGGTGTGGTGGGAAATGAGCAGACGGATATATGGGCTGTGCCTGCACCGCTTGGTTGGGTATTACTGCATGAGAAGGCAGATGTGGATGGGGGCCCTGTGGAATCGTATGTATAGTGCACAAGAGCAGTTAGATCATCATGGCTTTAAGAAAATAGCGCTGCAGGGAGTGACCACAGGATCTGGTCGACAGCCAGGACTCTGAGGAAAGGCCAGATGGACATATAATCAGACTGCTACTGATACCATTAGTACTGGGACTCTTCGCTGGCTGTTACAGATGAAATCAAAGCATGTATGGGAATGTCTCAAGTGCAGTGATGTTGGTTTTTGACTCAACTCACTGACAGTTCAAATCAATTTTTAAAATCCAGATTCAAACTCTCAACTACCAGGCTGCAACTGGGCAACATTTTGAGTTAAAAATCTACCCAAAGTATTTCATGATCCTCGCCGGTGCTACGGAGTTTGTGCACTGAGATGAGTTTCTCCAGACTCAGGCCATGTGAATGTCTAGCCCTTATGTTATCATGGCTGCCATTTCAATGATATAAGATCTACAAGTTAGTTTTCTCAAACCTGATCAATACTTGGTATTAAGCAGCAAGATAAGATCACAAATACCAAAGTATTGGAAAGATCGGGTTGTGTGACGTTTGTTCCATGTCTTTGTAGAGTAAGGTTGACAAGGAACATTAGGAGGATGGACGATGGCAGAATACCAAAGGACATCTTTTTTGGTGAATTACAGATGGGTAGGAGATCTCGGGTCTGCTTATATTAAAGTTCAAAGATGTGTGTAAGCGGGACATGATTGATACAGGCATTGATACTGCACACTGGGAGCAAATCGCCGCTGATCGTATTGCATGGAGGAAAAAAATCAGGAATGGAATAAAGGCAAAAAGAGAAAATGATTGCAGATAGGTCACACACTGAGCATGTGAGACGTCAGATCTTGCGTGATGGTGGAAATAACCATGTGTTCAAATGCATCCATTGTAATTGAACATTTACCAATCAAATTGGTCTAATCAGTGACATTACTACCGTCATGGGTTGTAATTATGTTGCCTTTTTTCTAATCACAATGTGACAAACTATTGTCTGTGAAAATGACAAGGTGCTAGATCATACCTGGCCAGGTAAAACAGGCCAATGAAGGCCATATTTCTTGACAGCCTCTTATTTACAAATAAGAAATTTTGTACATATTCAAACTTGGCCAGGAGAAACAAACAAACAAACCATATGCAGCAACCAACTAGAACAACACAAACACAAACCCACCTCCCCAAAACCAAGTCCGAGTCTGTTTTTTGGGCAGCAGGACTTAGGTCTGAGGGGAAGAAGTTCCTGTGTGTTGGGATACGGGTCAGAAGCAGGAAAAAATGTGGCGGCTTTCAGTTCATTGTAAAGGTAATACTTCTCAGGCGAAGTGTGGATTAGGTGGCTTAGCAGGTAGCGAGGTGCCCTGAAATAAAAGTGATTAAATATGAAGCAGAGATTACTAATCATCTTTAAATATTAAGCAGAGATTACTAATCATCTCCTTCCCCTACTCCTCCTCTTCTTCATCTTCTTATTCTCCTCCTCCTATATCTTGTTTTTTTTTTGGCGCTCACTCGCTTTGAACTAAAGCGTAGTACATACACACTATTGATAGTAGTGATTGACTGAATTTTGCATATGGATTAGCTTTCCCTATGAACAGTGTCCCTCGCCATCAGGCAAACCCTATCCGACTTCAGAGGTACTTGTAACTTACGTCAAGGATGACAGGTCAACATTTTAGTCCAGCTGTCTGGTGCAGGGGTTGAACCGCTTACCTCAGCATCAGCACACCAGATGTTTAAGAACACATGTTTTTACCCAATCGACCATGGTGACCTGCATCTTGTTCTTCTCCTGCTCCTCATCTTCTACTTCTTCCTCATCCTTTACCCATCTTCTTCTTAAGATATTAAATTTTCTCCCCACAGAAAAAATCCACACCTTTCAGAGGATTCAAATTCAGGTCTCCCAAAGGAGGACCTGACATTCTTAGCCACTCAGCCAGCCACTGCTACAGTGCAATTCTGATCATAACAGCAACAATGGGTCAAGATCTGGGTTAGATCCTTGTGTAAGGGCTGTCCCTAGCCCTCAATTACTTGACACACTTCAAGATTTGAGTCTTCCAATTTCTCCATCTTTGAATGTTACAGAATCAGATTCCTCATCATCATCATCATCATCATCATCATCAAGTGACATGCTGGCTGGTGTAGCATTCATGACTTTCCACAGATCTTGGTCCTTGGTGTTCTGGATCAACTCTGCTGATGATATTCCTCCATGCCACTGTCTCAATCCACCCAGCATCATTTCTCTTGGTCTGCCACTGCTAATATTTCCCTCATTCTTTCCAGTTGTCACGATGTTCTCCAATGCCTCTCTTATCATCACATGACCAAAGAAAGCTGTTTGTCTCTTTCTTATTGTTGTATATAGTGTTCTAGTTTCATTAGCCTCTTTCAGGCAATCGTTGTTAGTTACTCTGACTCTGGCAGTCCAAGGAATTCGCAACATTCGTCTCAGGAACCACATCTCTGTTGCTTCCAAATTATTCCTAATTTGTTCACGTACATTCCAAGATTCACTGCCATACAGAAAAACAGGTTCTATATAGCACTTCAGAACTCTCTTTCTTACATTCAATGATAGTGACTTATTGCATAAGATACTCTTCATTTTCTGAAATGCAGCTTTTGCTTGCCCTATTCTGCTCTTAATCTCTTGCGCATCTTCCATCTGATGTTATAAATACCCCTAGGTACTTAAAAACTATCTACTTGGTTAAGAATGTTCTCTTCTATTTCTATGTCACATTTTGATCAGAATCAGATTACTGGACTAAACATGTCTAGTTGTAAATCAGAAACAATGGCAAACTAAAGAACGTAAACTTCCCAAGAAATCACAAAGCCCCCAAACAAATGCTGGAGTTAAATGCGATGTCCTGTAAAGGATATGCAACTAACCTTTTTTTAAAACTGTGACCTACCAGTAGAGAACAAGAGGCTCCAAGACATTTGCTTGTACCTGGAACAGGTACTCCGGGGTCCAGTGGGACAGGTTTTCAAGTTTCAGCTTCCGTTTATTTTCTGCTGACAGCTCAAACTGGGCCCCTTTCTTGTAAAATTTGTCTCTCATGTGCAAAATGTATCTGTTGAGAACAAGATATTTGAAACATTTATTTGCCGAATTTATCACATCATATTTCTCTTATATTTTTTCTGAATTACTATATGGGATGTCCATGGTAAAATCAAAGCTGAGTAGACATTTCTCTTATTTTTGTTACGAATTACCGTATGGTATGTCTAAGACACAATGGAAGTGAAGCAGATATTTCTCTTAGTTTTGTTCTTCTTTTTCTTCATTTGTTTTCTTGAAATTTGTCTATATCGACAATGTTGTATCTTGTATGAATTTGACTGTCTTTTTTAGTTCTCTCAGTAGTCCACAGAGTGCATCATCCACTGTTGTTTCTCTAGACCAGAAGGTTTGCCTTGATATGTCGTATTTTGAGCAGTCTTGAAGTACGTGATCTGCTGTGCACATGGCTGATTTACCAATCATGAATTCTGTATGTGGTTTCATAATCTTCTTCTTCTTCTGCATTCATCCGAAGACTTTTTTCGGATATGATTGCATTGTGCCTGTTTACAGCAGAGCTGCGTTCTTGCGCCGTTAGGCAGACACATCCGACTTCTGCGGGCATTTGTTGACCAGGTTCCCGTGGGTTTCATAATCTATTGTGTCCTTATTGAGATGCAGAATAATAATTTGTTCTGGTCTGTCCATAAAGTGGTAACTGTCTTATGCTGGTGTTGGTGGCTTTCTGATTGATTTGGTCAATCTTTTCTTTTGGTGGTATGTAACAGGTACATCAGGTTGTTATTCTATTGCTCTTTCCTTAGTTAGCCAATAAACTCTCTCATTTCCAGGTACTCCTCAGTGAGATGGCATCCACTGCATGGCGACCTTACACTGGCTGCCAAGTTCAGAAAGTAGTATCCGTTGTACAGGCAATTTCCCAGACAGGAGCACCTCAAGTACTGATTTTGCACGTCAACAGCACGTATACTATGGTTGATATTTAGTAATTTCTCTGTTGCTATCTTGATTGCCTGGATTTCTGCATCATGGTTATGGCAGTACTTTTCTGTTGGTACTCTGGCCTAACATTTGAATTCTTAATGACTATAGGGGTTGTCTAAGGCAAAATAGAAGTGGGGTAGATATTTCTCTTAATTTAGTTCTTAATTAATTTAGGTGATGTCTAAGGCAAAATGGAACCGGGGTAAATTAGAGGTTGCAGCATCTGTCCCTGGTTCAGGCAGATCAGTGTTGACTGAATTTTCACAAAATAACAAACAGGATGGTTTGCCCCTCCTGTTTCTGGGGTACTGGATCAGATGTCTAGCCTTCTCAGATAAGGGCAAGAAACTCAGAGGATCTGTGAGCATACTACACATGTTATATATCCCTCAGCAGATGCATATAACTAATAACAGTATAAATAAGCCACGATCCAAGCAGTTTCCATATATAGCAGTATGAATAAGCCACTACCCAGGTGGTTTCCACAAATAGCAGGATGAATAAACCACTACCCAGGCAGTTTCCACAAATAGCAGGATGAATAAACCACTAACCAGGCAGTTTCCACAAACGGCAGGGTGAATAAGCCACTACCCAGGCAATTTCCACAAATAGCAGGGTGAATAAACCACTACCCAGGCAGTTTCCACAAACAGCAGGGTGAATAAACCACTACCCAGGCAGTTTCCATATATAGCAGGATGAATAAACCACTACCCAGGCAGTTTCCACAAATAGCAGGATGAATAAGCCACTACCCAGGCAGTTTCCATATAAAGCAGGATGAATAAACCACTACCCAGGCAGTTTCCATATATAGCAGGATGAATAAACCACTACCCAGGCAGTTTCCACAAATAGCAGGATGAATAAGCCACTACCCAGGCAGTTTCCATATATAGCAGGATGAATAAACCACTACCCAGGCAGTTTCCACAAACAGCAGGATGAATAAACCACTACCCAGGCAGTTTCTTAAAGTAGAAAAGCTACAAACATGTAGAGGCTTATTACTTCTTGCTGATGATCCTGCTTTGAATACATCTACCAGTGCTACAGAGTCTGTGCACTATTCTGAGATTATTCTCATGTTATCTATGGAAGGAGACTGAAGCACTCATGTAAATAACAATGTGGTCCTTTACAAACCAAACCAGTGGAATGTAAAATGACAGCACCACATTTCATCTTCTTCTGCAGTATCCAGAGTTTGTTATGCATATATTCGAGCACGGGTACCAGGAAATGTCTCAGAAAATAAAGGCGGCCAGTGTGATTTGACCACATTAACCCAGGAGTGCCCATTGGTGTATACAAATATTGGCCTATCCCCCATACGCCAAACACACCCGCAGGCGTGTAAAGGGGGTCCTTTACTTTACTGACTCTTCCAGCTCGGGTCACGACAAGATGGTGGTGCATGGAAGATCTCCATTCTCTACAGATTGTCTTGCAGAGCTGCTCCTGCAGGCCAGATTTCCATTCCTTGTCTGGTAAATTCTTGGAAGTTTTAGAGAACTGGGTGTAGAGTGTATTTTGGCACAATAATAATTTTTCTAAAATAAAGAAACCCATAGACAAAAATGCAAGCAGACTTCATTCAGGCTGCCTCAATCAGGTTCCCCAATCAGGCAGCTTCAATCAGCCAGTTTCAATCAGGTAGCCTCAAGGCAGCTACTATCAGCTGCCTCAATCAGGCTGCCTCAATCAGACTGCCTCAATCAGGCAGCTTCAATCAAGCTGCCTCAATCGGGCTGCCTCAGTCAGGCTGCTTCACTCAGGCTGCTTCAAACAGGCAGCTTCAATATATATATATATATATATATATATATATATATATATATATATATATATATATATATATATATATATATATATATATATATATATATATATATAGACAGAGAGGGAGAGAGAGAGAGAGAAACAGAGAGATCTTTGATTAATCATTAATGTAGACAGGGTGGAGGAAGGAGAGAGAGCAAAATAAAGAGAGAGAGGAGAGTAACAGCCTTTAAAGTTGCAAGAAAAAAGGAACAAAATCTCAACAAAACAACTGATATACTTGGAAATGGCAGTGCATGTACCACATACTTTTGTTTCTCCTCCTCGCTACAAATCAGACGGCCCTTGTCGATATCAATCCACAGTTCCCAGTATTTCTCTCCCTGAGTTCCCACCAAAAATTTCTTAAAAGCTTGAATCCCTTTCAGTGAGGTCAAACTGTGCCACTTGTCCTTTCTGCGTCTGAAGTGTTCATCTCTTTCTTCAAAATCCTCATCGCTGTCTAACAGCGACTCTTCTTCAGGATCCTCTTCTGCAGGTTTAATGATAGACTTGTGCCATTGTATGTGCACCGGTTGTTTGTCCGGGAACTCGCCATCACTGTTATATTCATCAGTAGGGCTGGCATTTGGTGACATCCGACTGTCTTTATTTTCAGATGCTTCCATCACCACGCACAGATTCAGTTTATCTACGGACACACAGGTGAGGTCCTTGGAAGGATAGATGCCACTAATATAAGGATCACTTAGAACAGTGTCCTCATTGACATGCAGCATCTCAGCAACGGTCTTTTTCATCACGGCTCCGACAATGACCGAGCCCAGCTCATCCACAGACTTTAGAACAATGTTCCCGGTGCCTCCTTCTTCCCAAGAACTGTCGTTGTAGATCTGGTCGATTATCTGATGCTCTCGCATGCGCCTGGCAAATTCTGTTTCTCTGCCAGCCTGATCTTCCAGTTCAGACTCTGCAGAAATGTTCTGCTGGTCTTGTTTCGGCCAAACAAAGACAACATTGCCAGTTGGTATCATTTCTTCGTCAGCGGTGGGGTCACTTGACAGTTTGGCTCTCAGCATTGGTGTTGCAGCATGTATTCTGTCAGAAGGTCTTGGGGTGAAAGGTCTGTCTCTGAGAATCCCGCTGTCCTTCATTTTACTGCTGTCATAAACTGGTGGATCCATGTCATTGGGACCTTTGAGACCTACAAAATAAATACCAAATAAACATATAACAATACAAAAAATACTAAAATAAAGAAGCCTTCAATGTGGTGTACAAAAAGTCATTGTAAAGCCAGTGCTAAGAGGGAACTTCAACAAGTTTTTTTTTTATTTGTTTACTTGCTTTAAACTTGAGCATAGTCCAAACTGGACAGATGTTTGCGTGCGGACCAACTGTCAATATTACCAGTGCCCCCCGTCATCAGGCAACTTCTAAGGTATTTATAATTCACACCCCAAAAACAAAAACTGTGCAGGTTTGGATTTTCTTTTTGCCCCAGACAGAAAAAAAAAAATCCCACACTTTACCGGTTCGAATCCTCGATAAGGTGTGGGATTTTTATCTGTCATTTGCAAAAAGAAAATCCTAACCTGCACAGTTCGCAGTGACTGCACTAGCCAGGCGGCCTTAATTCCTCAGGCTCAAAGACTCCCCTGTCATACATCGCAAGGTACTATATTGGCAGTAAATGACAATCAAGGGTAAGAAGTTAACATATGAGTCAAACTGAACAGTGTAGAGAAAGAACCTGCTACCTCGCCAGCAGCACACTGAAAGTTTAAGAACAAGCACTCTTAACTTTGCAGCCACACAACTTCCAACAGGGCCAGTAAATAACAGAACTTCACACTGACTAGCTTGTGCCATTGTGATGTTCGGTGAACAGTTTATTTACTCGCCATTTTTTTCTGGCCAGAATAATTTCTAGTATGCATGTTAAGAGCATGGGTCAAGGTGAACCTTCACTGTTTGCATGTCATGTCATGCCAGGATATTTAGTCTCAACTCTGGTAGGAATCTCTTTTAATACATGATCTAGCTGTGTACTTTTTCTTTGGAAATTAATGTGGTGGTTTCCCCTTGTTTCTCTCAGCAGTTTTGAAATTATAAACAGCAGAAAAATATTTATGGTATATGTGATTTGGGTATTGTAATCAGGTCTTAGTCAGATATGACAGAGCTATCATATTACCTGCTTTCTGTTAGCGTTGAATGTTGGGCAGTGCTCACCAAACTCGACATCCTACACTGTGCCCACGACTTCGGGCAGAGGAGTGCATTTGGGAGGGTACAAGCCTTATCCTGGTGCAAGGAAATGCAACTTACAAACTAAATGTCATGGCAGGGCAGACCAGGCCCTAAGCCTTGGTCGGCAACTGGTCTAGGATCGAAGCTCCGACAGGCGGACACTCAGAGTATTGCTTTACTGATCTGGCAGCTTCTGCAGCCTGTCTTATTCCAGACGTATTGGCGTTGCCTTACCTCTGGAGTAAACTAGGCAAGCCGAGAGAGGGATCATGCTACACTGGCAAGACATGGTCTCTAAATTCAGCGCAGGCTTTGAGCTATGGAAAGGTATAATTCCATTTTCCAAACTATTGTCTATCAAGATGGCAAGGTGCCAGTCAGTCAGATTTGGGTCTACACACTTTGGGATTGGTGCTCGCTGTACGGAGTCATTGCGTTAAACTGTAGTTTGAACCAAAGAAATGGAGGGATGAGCACAGATGGTGGGTGTCCACTGCACCCAACTACTTAATTAATTAATTAATTAAATGGTTATGAATTGGTTAAGGGCTCAGTCACTCAATCAATTGATCAATCAATAAAATTTTCATGAATTAGTTTATGGATCCATCCATCCATCACGTGCCATGCCCATAAGCGTGGGCGGACATGATTCACAATTTCACTCGATCACCAGAGTCGTGGATCAGCTCAGTGTGCCTGTTTCGACCATGCCAATTGGTCAAACCATCCAGGCATTTACTTCTCTGTCTTTCCCTTGTTCTCTTCCCCTCGATCTTGCCAGTGGTCACCATATTCTCCAATTCGTTTCTTCTCATAATGTATCCAAAAAATTTTGACTGTCTACGCTTAATTTCTCTAATCAATTTATGATTTTCATTTGTTTCTTGTAGTACTTGGTCATTGGTTTTTCTGTTTGTCCATGGTATTCTTTGCATTTGCCTCAGAAATCACATTTCCACAGCCAAAAGATGTTTTTCAGCTTGACTGCTCATTGTCCAAGCTTCACATCCATACAAAAGTACAGGCTCTATTTAGCACCCAACACTCTTTTTCTCATTTCAATTGACATCTGTTTATTTGTCAGTATGTTTTTCATCTTGCTAAAGGCTACCTACACCAGGGCGATTCTTATTCTAATCTCTTCAAGGCATCTCCCATCAGATGTTATTACTGTTCCTAGATAATTATACCTAAAAGGGTAAGTTGATAAGTTAGTCACAAATAGCTGTAGAAAAATACCTAAATATGATAACAACTTGAAACCAGTTTATTTTTATACATACATTGTCCCTTTATTTCTCAACATAATTTCTACAAACAATGATGCACTTATCCCATCGTTTTATCAGTCCTCTCAAACCGGCTGCATAGAACTGCATGCTCTGTTTTCTAAACTACGTTTTCACTTCACATTCAACTTTGGCGTCATTCGCGAAATGTCTCCCGCCAAGCTGGGTTTTCAGTGTTTATGCTGTCAAATGTTTATCATGTAAAGCGGTGCATTGCTGGGTAGAAAAAGTTACGAGGGCGAGTCAATAAGTAAGTCACACAGTTCTGTGGAATGACAGGTAAATCTTCTTCTTCTTTGCGTTCATCCGGAGTGTTTTTTCAGATGTGATTGTGGTGTCTGTTATGCGCCCTCGGGCCGAAACCCGTAGGCCAACACATCCGGCTTTTGCGTGCTTTTTTGACCAGGTAGCATTCCTGGGAGACTCTCACTTTTGTGGTGCCATCCACAACCCAGCTGGCCAGGTTGGAACGGTCGAAGACAACGGTCATTCCCTCAAACGAAGGCAGGGACAGTCCATGGCATTTTCCGCCATCCAGGGTGGATTCCATAATTGCAGGCGCCGGCACATAGCGCCCTGGTGCTGGGCTCACCAGAGGGAATCGTCACGTCCTGCTCATGGCTACTTTAAATCCTCACTTCAATATATTGGGCAATTCGTTCACCACGGCCATTCCCGCACAAACCAGACCTGTCTGCAGACGGTATCCACTCAGCGAGTTTTCGTTCGGACATGTGCTTGTCTTTGTGCCCATCAGAGCTGTTCCAGGCACGACGGACATTCGGAAAACTGCCTAGTCAGAGCTGTTCCGAACAAGAGCGGCATTCGGAAACTAGGTAGTCAGAGCTGTTCCTAGCACAAAAGAAATTTCACTCGGACGTTTTTTGCGTTGTGCCTGATTTATTTGCACCCGTAGGCCAGCACATCCGGCTTCAGCAGGCATTTTTACGGGTTAGCCTTCCCAGGGTTTCGAGAGACGTTAGACTGTTTGTGCTGTGGTATCGCCCACATCTCAGCTGGTCACAGTGGAACGGTCAGCGACAACACGGTAAACCCTCAAGGGAAGGCAGGGGCAGACCATGGGCATTCCCCTGCTATCCAAGGAGGCTTCCATAATTGCAGAGCCGGCACATATTGCTCTGAGACTGGGCTCACCCGAGGAGTTGCCACGTCCTGCTCATGGCTGCTTTTATTCCTCACTTCCATGTGTTGGGCATTTCGCTTGCCACTAGTCGCTCAAGCACGCACCAGAAAGGGTCAGTATGCGGGCGATATCCACTAGGTAATCTTTCACTTTGGACTTCGGGCCACACAATGGATTCGATAGCCGTGCGTTCCATTTCGTGTTATTGATACGTTTTTCCACCTTTGTCTAGACTCTCTACGAGGTAGATACAGACATTTTTCATAATCATTTTGACTGGGGCTCTTCTTTTACCTTTTTGTATTCGCTCACGTGGTAGGGCTACATGTTCTGCCGGCTCAGCACCTTACCTCTGTGCAGCAGTGAACGAGAAACGGCCAGACCCTCTCATCCGGGAATCACTCATATTCCCTAGCTGAGAGCCTTCGAACAAGTATCAGAACTGGGCATGTAGCGTGCTCAGTATCACACCTCTATTTTTCGGTGGGTGGGTATCAGCCCGGCTCTCACATCCAAGGGTTTATAGCTTAGGCGTTCAGCCTAAACCCTCGACAGAGAGCCTTAGAGTATTATCTGGACCAAGAAATTCTGCCTTCGTGCGCCTAATTTAAACCTTTGACTGCTATCCTCAGTCTACCTGCAGAGCAGCAGGTTGTGTCTCTCTTAGTCTGGCCCCATCCCATAATCTGTCCAATATGTAGTTTTCATCCATCGGCAAGCACATGGGGTAGATGGGACACGCAAACTCCCACGCCACGGCAAGGTGGAGACACATCAGGGGAGTGACAGGTAAATGAAAACAAAGCACGCAGTTCTCTGCAGCCGGTTTGGGAGGACTGATAAAACGATATCAATTTGGTGGAAATTATGTTGAGAAATAAAGGGATAAAGTATGTATAAAAATAAACTGGTTTCAAGTTGTTATCACATTTAGTTATTTTTCTACAGCCATTTGTGACTTACTTTTAACTTACCCTTATATTCACTTGTTTAAGAATATTCCCAATTTCTTGTATATTACATTGTGGTATTTCCTTCTTCCTTGTGATGACCAGAAGAAGAAGATGTATTGTGTTCAACAGTTTCATGACTTGATCTATTCCATATTCTTCTAAAGCATTAATCATTTCTGTTGTGATGTTATCTGAACGGGTGGTTGTGCCAGTTTTCATATGGTTAAGAACATTCCAAACCTCGATCTTCAAAATTGGTGGTCCTTCATTATTAATTCGAAAATTATACAGTTCATCTCTATTATCACAGTTTATGGATAGGTCAATCAATAAATCATTTAATCAAACTGTCAATGAAATGACTGTGAACTGGTTTAGGGCTCAATTCATCAAACAATCAATCAAATGGCGATCATCTGCCACATCCTGCACCCATCACACCTTTGGCCTTCCTCTTCCTCTCTTTCCAGGCTTATTCCCCTCTTTTATTGTTCTTTCCAAACTTTCATGGTGTTTCAAGTGACCAAAATATTTCAATTGTCTTTGTTTGATCATCTTTAGTAATCAACCTCATTCAATATTCAGCTCTTGTCGTATGCATACATTTATTTTTTTCTAATCCAAGAAATTCTTAGGACCCATCTATAACATCTATATTCAAAGACATTTATGTGCTGTTCAACTTGTTTAGTAAATGTCCTGGTTTCACAGGCATATGTTGCAATGGGAAAGATGCATGCTCTAAACAATCTAATTTTTGTAGTTCTGTCTTACTCCACAATGTATTAAGTTGTTTTAGTTTTTGAAGAGCAATTGATATTTGTCTTTTAAATTCTTTTATTGTGTCGCCATTGTTGGTAATTAATGGCCCAGGATATTCAAAATGTTCCACTATCTCAAATTTTTACGCATCAACATATAATTCTTTCTCCATATTAGTTTTATCTACCTACATTCATTATCTTTGTGTTTTTTATTTGCACACAATTATACATAATAAGTTAATTTACCTGGTGAATAGACACCAAAATAGTGACTGTTGAAAACAGAACTCTTCTTTCTTGGAGTTGCTGATGGTTGTGCATCTCCACCAGCAGTCAGGCTACTATATCTTTGGCTCATAGATGAAAACGTGACTTCGGTCTTCAGATGCTTCTTGGCTTGGGTGAACCAAGCTTCTTTGGCTGCCCCCTTGAGGTCCCCAAAGCTGACAAACATCTCTTTGATAATCAATTCTTCCTGAGTTGGGGGATGTATTTCCACCTATTATATAAACAAGCAGATAAGAAATATACCTTGACCACACTTCTTGACAATCTATGCTGGGGATAAAGTCTTACTGTGTTATCCTGAAAAGTGTTATGTCACACTAAGCATCAGAAATGTTCTAATATGACACTGCCAAAGGTACTATTACCCAATCCTCAAAGTTATATAATGCCTCCCTCAAATATTCTATAATATCCCCTCAAAAGTTCTAAAATTTATTCTACTTTCAAAAGTTCTATTATACTACTCTCAAAAGTTCTATTATACTACCCTCAAAAGTTCAATTACACTACCTTCAAATGTGTTATTAAACTACCCTCAAAAGTTCTATTACACTACCCTCAACAGTTAAATTATACTACCCTCAAAACTTCTATTATACTACACTCAAAACGTCTATTATATAACACTCAAAGCTTCTACTAAGGTTCTACTATTACAAAAGGTAGTTCCAAGCAGATACTGCCATTAGGCTATGAAGTGTTAGGTCTTCATACAATCCAGGCCATGACATACCAGGTGGGGTAGGCATTTCCTTTCTTCATCATCTTTCCTTCCCAGACAATTCAAAGAAACACTGAAAATGTCTGCTAGCCATTTTTACCATTCTGGAATGACCACAGAGCTTGACAGTTTCTATCTATCCTGAGATTTTTAACATGCACAACTGGGTCATAAGACTTCCCACCCCTCACTCCCCTCTAGTCAAGAATGCTAGGTGTCCTATTTCATTACCCAGGAGATCAGAGGGATGTGTGATGTCAGTGGGAAGTGTGATATCAAGGGTGTGTGATATCAAGGGGATGTGTTATATCAGGGGGGTGTGTTATATCAGTGGTGTGTGTGATATTAGGGTGGTGTGTGAGGTCAGGGGGTGTGTGATATCTGGGTGGTGTGTGATATCAGGGGGATGAGTTCTATCAGGGGGATGTTTTATATCAGGGAAGTGCATGATTTCATGGGGATGTGTGATATCAGGGAGATGCGTACCAGGAGGATGTGTGAGATCAGGGGGATGTGTGATATCAGGGGGATGTGTGATATCAGGGGGATGTGTGATATCAGGGGGATGTGTGATATCAGGGGGATGTGTGAGATCAGGGGGATGTGTGAGATCAGGGGGATGTGTGATATCAGGGTGGTGTGTGAGGTCAGAGAGATGTGTGATATCAGGGGTGTGTGATATCAGGGGGATGTGTTATATCATGGGGTGTGTGATATTAGGGTGGTGTGTGAGGACAGGGGGATGTATGATATCAGGGGGGGGGGGTGTGATATCAGGGGGATGTGTGAGATCAGGGGGATGTGTGAGATCAGGGGGATGTGTGAGATCAGGGGGATGTGTGATATCAGGGTGGTGTGTGATATCAGGGGGATGTGCTATATCAGGGAAATGCATGATTTCATGAGGATGTGTAATATCGGGGGGATGAGTTATATCATGGGGATGTGTGATATCAGGAGGATGTGTGATATCATAAAACCCCAATGGTCCTTGAATTCCAGCCTTGTGATTAGATTTGAACATGGTAACTTCAAAGTTGGAGGCATACACGATATCCTCTCAGCCACACCAGCTTGAAAAGTAATATTCACTCCATGAGAAGATGCTTTCTTCTTTCATAAACTTCCAGCTTTAAAGTTGTTCTCATTTAAATACAGATACCATAAAAAAAATATTGCACGATTTCTTGCCTCCCATATTTCGCTGCTTCTCGTCAGGTGCATACTGTTTTTATATGTGATCCCAAAGAATACCATACAGCCACCATGTTGTCACATATTGCCAAAGAAGACCATACAGCCACCATGTTGCCACATATTGCCAAAGAAGACCATACAGCCACCATGCTGCCACATATTGCCAAAGAAGACCATACAGCCACCATGTTGCCACATATTGCCAAAGAAGACCATACAGCCACCATGCTGCCACATATTGCCAAAGAAGACCATACAGCCACCATGTTGCCACATATTGCCAAAGAATACCATACAGCCACCATGCTGCCACATATTGCCAAAGAAGACCATATAGCCACCATGCTGCCACATATTGCCAAAGAAGACCATACAGCCACCATGCTGCCACATATTGCCAAAGAAGACCATACAGCCACCATGTTGCCACATACTGCCAAAGAAGACCATACAACCACCATGTTGCCACATATTGCCAAAGAAGACCATACTGCCACCTGCCAGTCCTAGATCTGGTTTGAAGGAGGTCGATCAGTCATATCTGGGCTTAGAAACATCAGTTCCTGTGAAGGTCAACTCAAAGGTAACAGCCAGTCAGATGCAGATGATTCGTGACTTTTGCAACAAAATGTCTCAATATACTGCATGAATTACAGCTGCTCAAAGGGTGCTACGTCAGCAGAAAGAGATCAAACTGTATCAACAAGAGCTGTCAGCAGCTATTTTCTCCTAGCTTTCATCACCATCATTATGTATGTTGGCTGTTTCGTCAAGTCTGTGCCTCAGTACATCCACCTTAAAAAGTCATTTTTGGGGCTAGCTTTCCCTAGCCTTCCACTGTTTCCAATCTATCTACAAGGCAGCAGGTTTGTATCTCTCTTTGTCTGCTTCCTATCTCTTGACCTGCCCAACAAGGGAGACCCTAACAGTAGCTGCACCAAAGTCAGCATAAACCTTGGGGGTCATTGTAACATGGGACCCCCTCTAGAATTTCAAGGTGGACACACAACAGAGGAGCTCCCAACTTCAATTCTGCAGTTTGCGACAGACAATACATGAGTGGCCAAAACACAAACATGTTGGAGGAAACTTACAGCCTTCTTCTGGGTCTTCGACTTGGTTGTGTAGTCAATCTTCATCACCACAAACTCTCCCTTATCATTGAAGATGCTGGCTTGAGAAATGACTTTCGCTAGACGATACTGGAAGTAAAAATCACTCTCTAGAAACTTGGGCAGTCTGTTAGATTTCACCCATAAGATGCCTTGCTCTTTGTTCAATGCCTAGGAAAACAACAGCATCAAATTTAGAAACAGCATCAAATTTAGTATCCACAAATTGAAGCTGCAACAAACACCACAATTGACTCTAATTTCTTCTTCTTCTGTCCTTTATCGCCCATTAGAACAAAGGCTCAAAACTAACTCATGCTGAAGTCATCTTACCCTCTGTTATCTCTTTTATCTCCCTCCATGTCTTTCCCATACTTTTTGCCTCCTAAGTTTTCTGCCTACTCAGTTTCAATCCCAGAATGCAAAATCCTATCATATTTCATTTCTGCTACCACCAATCTTTTCCAACCCATAATTCTTTTATCTTTGTGTTTGTATATCACTTTGCTGACTCTGTTGGTTTTAGAAAAGAGACTATCTAATTATCTAAAATTCCAGCTGCCAATTCTGGAGATTTTTCTAAGTGAAAGGAAATAAATTAACAGTCCAGATGCTTTTCGGCTTTTTCTACATTGCTTACTAGTTTCTCTAGGAGAAGAGCTTCCATTTCCCCTGGTTGGCTGAGTTTTTCTGCTTTCCTTATCTTTAGATGTTATCTTGGTTGGTTGGATTTAGCGTTTCTACTGGATGGGGCAGTCAACCAAAAGCCCAACCCTTCTTAGTTACCTCTTATGACATGCATCATAGGTTACTATTTTAGTATTCTTTTACAAACACAGGGTCCCAGTGACAAACTGGTGAGGCTATCATAGATAAGAGATGTATGGGTCACAGTACCGAAGCCAGGCTACTCTAATAGCTTAATTAGGCTTAAAATTGAAAGCTGGTTAATCAACTGTTTGGGATGCATCCATCCAGCAGGAATCAATATTGCAATATATGGCACTGTACAACTCTGCTGACTCCCCTCTATATATCCATATCTAGCTGTCTGCACACCTTCAGTTCCACATGTTCTTATTTGTCACTGTCACGAGGTGAATGTTGACTAAGTGACAGATAGAGTGGCTATGGTTGTGTCTAGGGTATGTCCTTGTAACAATATGAGGTTGAACAACAGATTAACCAAGATGCATCACACCCATACACCAGTCAGTGAACAAGCGTTAATTTGCGCACATAATATTCCTTTAATGATGAATTAACACAGACACATGTAGCATATAAATCCAGGAACAATAATTCTCTAAGAATATATCTCCATCCCAATGGAACACGTCGAATAGCACTGCCTCTCAAGGCTACTAAAATATCGTTCCACACGACAGGTATACTAGCCTCTCTCTAGGCCCGACTCAAAGTAACCCACTATGGGTCTCGAATTCCACTCACTATCCCTGGAACCCACAGTGCGGAGTTATCTTCAGAACTCCGTCACAATTCTTCACTTTCTCAGACCACGACCTTCTCCTGGTCCGGTCTAGACTCAACTCCCTCTCAGCTCGGAGTTCAAACATTAACTGCCCCCCGTCAGTCTTTGTCCCTCTCTTCTCAACAATTCCATCCCCCACAATGCCTCACACACAACACACAACCTCACTGCTCCAACTGTCTGCCCCTTCTTGCAGCCCCTCTCCCTTACCGTTTATCTCCTTATATTCTCTTTCCGGTGAATGCCCTTTCACCTCTTGAACTGTTTATATTGTACGGCCACTCACCTTAATGCCACTGAACACAGGCATGTGACACTACCCCACCCTCAAAAGAAAACATCGTTTTCAAATGTTGGGCGACTAATACTTATCAAATATGTGACCCAGACACATTGCCTGGGTAGTCGTAAGTATAAATCCAACTTACTCTCGCTACCACATTACATAATACATCAAATACTCATAGTAAACTCCCATAATCCCCACACATAAATACAACCATCTATCTTGTGTATCAATGCATGAACTAATACATCACATAATAATAATAATAATAATAATAATAATAATAATAATACATCATAGAAAAGCATTATACTTATGTACCCACAGGTCTCTTACTACTTCACGACCACACAATACTATTTGTGTACCGACCCTATATCAGGTGGTTCTGTTCTTGCATTAACCCACCTCTGATTCCTGTCGATGCTGTGTCTACCTTTCATGTACCCATCACTCATGGTACCTCTACAATTACAACATCTGTTTGTTATCCCTAGCCCTGGGTCAGTAATGTCGCGACAACTCTTTTGACCTGACTCAACTTTCCTATCTGTATATTGCACCGTTACACTTGAGTCTCTGTTTAGTCTGAACTCTTTATTCAATCTTGGCCCATATATCTGGCACCTTTCTTTCTGCTGCATACGCCTTATGCCTATGTGTCCCTGCACATGCACTATCCTGAGCTGTTCTAGTATATCGGTCTCTATGTGTTAACGGTAATACTACTTGCCCACATGCAGTTCCGCCATCTGAAAAGTGGCGAGTGAGAACATTGTTCTTCCTCTCGAAGCACCATCTACCTTTCTTTGACTGCCTATGTTCTACTCTCCTACACCCATGTGAACATTTGTTCAGAGTAGTATCTTGTCTCTGGGAGCCACTAGCACTATATTTGGGATCCATTCTCATCTGCTCAGCTGTACTATCCTTGTCCTGAGTTCCTGTGTCTACTTCAAGTGCCTCTTCTACCTCAGCTATACTCTCTAATTTATGTTCTATTGTGGTAACTACCTCATTACTGCTTACACTATATTTTTGGTCCCAATAAACTACTTCCTCTTCTGTACACTCTTTAACTCCTATAACATTTCCTATGATGAGATCTGCCACTGGTGAGTCTAAAACACATGCTGTCACTCTTCCTGTTATGTATGGTGTTTTTACTGTTATCACGGCTATTGGGTAGAATTCTACTGTCCCATTAAATGTTATGGATCTAATCTTTTCCCCTGTATAATCCGAGGGTTGCACTAAACTCTTTCTCACCCCGATGGACGTACATCCGGAATCCCTAATTGTTAACGCTGGCCTATCATTAACAAACCCATGATGCATCTTCAGACTTCCTCCTTCATGCACTGCTGATCCTGCTTTAACTGTGTGACCACATATTAAGACTGGCTGACTGTCTTTTTCAAAAAGAGGTTTGCACCCACTACAATCTTCATTGTTCAGCGTCTCAATTACTTGTGCTGCATTTGAGTGCTCTGTTTCTCTCATCCTACATTGATGACTGACATGCCCGTTCCTTCCACATTTGAAACAAGTGATCTCCCTTTTACTGTTGTTCGTTGGTCCATCTGATGGTTGTGCATCACAATCTGCCATTTTGTGTCTCCAGCTCCCACAATTCCAACATCCGGCATAATTTGGACGTCTCTGGAAGTTCCCTCTTCTATATGGGTACCGTCCTACTCTACCAACATTGTTTCCTCGGAAACCATTATCTTGAAGTTCTTGTTGCTCACCTTTCTGTGCTGAATCCACACTTTTCGCCCTTGGTCTAATGACTGGATTCTGGTCCTGTTTAGTGTACGCTGCACAGACTATTTCCTCACTCATTAGTTTCCCCATTGAACTGTTAGGATGTGCAGTCATATAGTTTTGCCCTAACTGAGACATTGTGTCTATGTCCTTTGGCTTACGTTCCTCGAAGAAAGCCACTAAATTAGAATTGCATGCAGATACTACCTTGTCTCTTAACATTAGATCTACTAATTTATTAAAATCTTTCCCTACTTCTGCAAGCTCCATCCATTTGTTAAATGTATTCTTTACTGTGTTAACAAAGTCTGTGAAATCTTGATTTGTCTCTGGCCCTAACTGTCTAAACTTTGTTCTATATCCATGCTCAGTTAGTTGGAACTTTGTCAGCAAACGTTGACGTAAGATAGTGTAGTTGTTCCTTTCTTCTACAGGTAAATTGAACATGGTGTCTAGTGCCTTGCCCGTAAGAAGCTCCCCTAGTCTAATAGCATACTGGTCTTCGGGGATGCCTAACACTTTCGCTGATGCCTGATATCTGTCAAGATAAGCTTCAAGGTTGTCTCGGTCCGTAAAGTATGGCAGTTTTAATCTCTGTGACGACTGCGAAGGTCTTCTACTTTCCTCACTTTGACCCTTCGATGCAAATTCTAACTTTTTAATAGCAATTTCCGCTTCCATCTTAATCTTCTCTTTCTCAATTTCCATTCTCATGTGTGTCTCTCTCTCTTCCTGTAGACGCTTGGCTTCCATTTCAGCCTGTCTTTGTTCTCTTTCGGCTTGCCTCTGGTCTCTTTCAATCTGTTGTTGCTCTTTTGCTTCGGCATACTCTTGTAACTCTTTACCCTTCAGGCCTATTCGTTCACCTGCTTCAATATATTCCATTAAAGTAGGCATCTTGTACTTGTGGACACGTTGCTGTCTGTCAGCCAACTATAAATGTGACGATTCTGCTGTTAGTCTTTGTGTCACTTCCCTAAGTACACCCACACTCCCTGTGTACGTAAATCCGTAGTGCTACAATATCACTCTGTACTCACCCAGTCACTCTATAAGTACTAGGTAGTGAGGTGGGAAGTATCACCTATACTCCCTCGTATATATATCTATGACCAAAAGTTCATGAAGTCCCTGGAAATATTGTTAAACATACATATAAAAACATATACACACAAATGGATGATAACACTAAGTGATGACTATCCAACGCTAGACTTCACAAGCTGAGTACACGGAGACGATGATGACACAGAAATAAACCACAGTAACAACCACAAGCTTGTGTAGAGACACCCACAGTGCGCGTAAAATAAAAATATAAATTGACCAAGACCACTAGACAGCAGAAATGACGAAAGATCACAATAAAAACATATATCCGAACACAACAAATATTATATGTAAATATAACGAAAAGAAAGAGAGAAAGAAAAAGAATATATACTGAAAATATACACAGATCTGACGTCAGACAACTCGGCTCTAGATATTGGTTAAGACTATTTCAATGCCCCTGCACGATACGTCAACTCATTAACGTTTTTCTTACAAAAATATCGTAAGCACCAGAAAGACAAATAAATTATTGTGCTGTATCCCGACTCTCGAGAAACACCCCAACAATTCCCTACTCTTGACAAACACTGGACCACATACAAATAATTGCGTGACACCCGACAACAATAAATATGACGATGGGAGCAAAACAATAAAAAATAATAATGTGTAGCTGGTTGGCCGACAAATATGGGCCTATTAATCCGTCGCCAACAGTTCTTATTTTGCTGTTAATAGTTTTTCACAATATGCTGGAAATGTCTGTATTAAAATCTCCGAAATGTTTACGACGCTAGATTTCAAAGCGACTTGTTGTTTTGTAGAGTGGTTCGTGAATTCACGTGGTGATCACCAGTTCCAACTGTCGAGAAAAGTTGACGATGATAGTGATATCCAAACTGTTCTGTCTCGACACAGTCCGTAACGTTATTGTACTTTCTCTGTACGTGGTGGTACCACTGTAATAATCCAAAGTGTTCTCTCGATATGTTGTTACTTTCGTTGCGGAGATGGCGCTTCGCTGTATCATTAATGTTATGGATTTTCGTTACCCGACAAGATTCACCAAAAAGAAAAGGAGAATGGCAGGCAATGTTCAGCGCTTTAAATTTGGGTATATAAATCCTTATCGGCAAAGAAGTACAACCATGGTTGCGATGACGATAAGTTAAAACTGTTTGCTCATAACAGAATAATGATGACAAAGGCTTGAACAAAGACGAAACATCAAGTCTGGCTTTCTTTCAAAACAACCTTGTTTATCCCGATCTCCTGTGGAAATTCCCAGTAACTTTCCACTGTCAAACAGCCTTGCCGTCCAAGGTCAACCTAATTTCTCTTTATCACTCTCAGTGAAAAATTCCTCCGTAAAACACAGTTTTCACACAAACACTTGACAGCCCCACCCGGCTGCGGTAGGGGTACTGTTACTATCCCCTTCAGTCAACTGTCCGTCAAATCAGCGACTGCCAATTTTTCTCTGTTTTCCAAACATGTACTTCCCCAGTACCTGGACGCTGGTGTACACACCCGTCCTATTTACTGCGTCGAATAATCTTGACCAGTCAACTTGCAACAACACAGTGCGATTGCCTCCAGCACACACACACACCTGTCAATATCTTTGATTTTCTTCAATCCTTGGTTCAATCCTGTCAAACACACACACTTTAGGACTGACCGCACTTGTTACAAACACTGTTTTGTCCACTCGACTTTACCTGTGCTCTCCTTGACCAAACACCCCTGCTACTCCAATCGACTCTCCCGGTCGATTTGTCCTGCGTTAATTCTTGGCGTCCCCGCCTCGTCTGTTTATGCGTGCTGACCGCCGTTAATTTACCTGTAGTGGACTTGACGTGAACTGACTGCTCGCCTGTGACCTCCGCCGCGCATTTTCCCCGCGCGCTGACAGTTTTTCTTGGATGTGGCGTCTTATACACACCAAAGAGTTGCTGTTAATTTTTTGACGCAGTACTGTCTAAATTGATGGAACTAAGTCACAGATAATAACTCCTCTCTTTCAGCGAAGAGCCCACAGATATCTCAATATTGCACGGTGTTCCTTGACCGAATGCAGCTGTGGTTTGTAATCCTGTCTTCGCCTACTGGCCATTACTGGATTGAACTTGGAAAACCATGTTGTTGCGCTTAATGAACTGATTCGTACTGATGTAAAATACCGAAGTCCAAGATCGGACAGCCCTCAAAAATCTTCTCTGTCACGAAGTGAATGTTGACTAAGTGACAGATAGAGTGGCTATGGTTGTGTCTAGGGTATGTCCTTGTAACAATATGAGGTTGAACAACAGATTAACCAAGATGCATCACACCCAAACACCAGTCAGTGAACAAGCGTTAATTTGCGCACATAATATTCCTTTAATGATGAATTAACACAGACACATGTAACATATAAATCCAGGAACAATAATTCTCTAAGAATATATCTCCATCCCAATGGAACACGTCGAATAGCACTGCCTCTCAAGGCTACTAAAATATCGTTCCACACGACAGGTATACTAGCCTCTCTCTAGGCCCGACTCAAAGTAACCCACTATGGGTCTCGAATTCCACTCACTATCCCTGGAACCCACAGTGCGGAGTTATCTTCAGAACTCCGTCACAATTCTTCACTTTCTCAGACCACGACCTTCTCCTGGTCCGGTCTAGACTCAACTCCCTCTCAGCTCGGAGTTCAAACATTAACTGCCCCCCGTCAGTCTTTGTCCCTCTCTTCTCAACAATTCCATCCCCCACAATGCCTCACACACAACACACAACCTCACTGCTCCAACTGTCTGCCCCTTCTTGCAGCCCCTCTCCCTTACCGTTTATCTCCTTATATTCTCTTTCCGGTGAATGCCCTTTCACCTCTTGAACTGTTTATATTGTACGGCCACTCACCTTAATGCCACTGAACACAGGCATGTGACAGTCACCTTCCACAATTGAACTTCCACAATGCCTTCCTAACAACGAACAATGTGTAATGACCTAGCAACATGTCAGACTTAGACTTTATGTTTGTGATTTAACATTATCAAATTGTCTAATTTCATGTTTTTCTTTACATCTGTATGTGTTGTTCCTGAGGAAGATTATTGTAATTGAAATGTTGATTCACTGTGTTGCAGTTTACTTAATTGTATTTGATTATATTTATTATATCATCATTGATTTTCCCCTTGTGATTTACATTTGCCGTAGTGGAGATCACTGCAAGGTGTGTACACTGTGTCTGTGTTAAGCATCTCTCACTTTTTCGTAGGACCTAACTGTTGTTATTTCCTATGGTGAGACTATCACTAAATTCTTGTTATTCTCTAATGCACCTGCTGAGCAAGGCAATGGCTGGATGCAGTCTCCAGCTGTGCTAGAAGTCTTTCATCTAACTAGTGCAGCACTGGACGCCACCCAACCTCACAAAATTGGTAACGGATCATTTTCAGAATGTTCTAGAAACTGTCTTCCGCTTCTTCTTTGTTCCTCTTTTGAGGGAAGTGAGTCATATCTATTAATGTACATCAACCGTCACTGTGTCCGACTACGACATGCATTTGTGTAAGGTTTTGCTTGCTCTAAACAGATTCCAGCCAACAATAACGAGTCCTATTCACTTGTAGACAGATTTTTCTGTCCTAAAAATGTTACTAGGGCCGAAGCCTTATGGCCTACTCTTTGTAATTTCCAACTGCTGTGGGATTTTTAACATCCACAACTTCCACACAACACTTCCTGTTTTCCACCCTTATCTGAGAAGATTAAACATATGATTTCACTACCCAAGAGATTTGAGGAACGTGTGATATCATTATATACTAATAGCTCTTAGAGAAATTCCCTATGCAAGAACACTGGATCAAAGACTTATGCTGAGTTACTGAGAATAGAAGATAGTGGACAGACATGATCAGATAACTTCAGCAGCAGTCATCAGACTGACTGATCTAATGAATGAATTAATCCCAAGCAAGGCACAACATGTGATCAATTATTCTCTGCTTATACTCAATAGCATATGTTGTGTTATTAAACTTCTCACGTTTAGTCTCGGCATGGTAAATCTAATGCTGCAACAACATGACTTGCAGAACTGTTTAGGTAGGGGTTGTGGCATCAGCTGCGTGGAGCTCAAATGCCCATTGGACACTTCATTAGACTGCCCAGAAAAGGCTGAAGAGATTAAAAACTCTAATTTTGCTGGATTATAAACACCCCGACTCATTAGAAAGCATGGCATTCACACGGTTTGATTCCCTCAAGCAGGGAAAATGACCCAGTCAATAAATGTTGGGAAGAAGATGTATGTGTCAACCAAACTGCAAATATCACAATTCTGCTGTAAACAGGCTCAACGCAAACACTCAAATACCACACAACAATTAAACTAAATCAGACAAATGCTAAAGAAGAAAAGTAAATGAAAAGAAATAGAAGAAGAAGGTAGAAGAGGAGAAGGAGGAAGAGTAGTAAGAAGGAGAAGCAGAAGAAGAATAAAGAGGACGATGGGAAGATGAGGAAAAGACAGAAGAGAGGGAAGGAGATTAAAGACAAGAATTGCCTAGAAATTGAGACTAACCTTGCAAGTCACCAGATAATGATTAGGGCTCATGGAAATAGTTGAAGAATAACAGGACTGGTATAAACAAATAGCATAAACTCAACCACTAAAATAACCTCTCTTCTACCATAAACATTAGAGTATACCACCAACCATCACATCAAACGTCCTCTCAATCTGTTCCTCTACTGGACCCTGGGTGTCCTCAATTGGGACGACCGGGATGTCGGAGAAGGCATGCTGTTGTACACTTTCGTAGATGTCCACCTTGGTCATTTGTGAACGCACTGCCTCTTTAATCTGCTGCGCCAGTTTGAGCTTTCCATCTGTGACCACTTCAAACCCTCCACTTTCGATGTTGAAGTAAACAGCTTCCGGAAACGACTGATGAATGAAACAGCAGTTCAAGTTATTATCTTTCCTTGAATGTGATTGAAAACATTACTAATATTGTAAACAATATAAAATGGTAAGCGGGTGCGCTAGCGTACTTGATAGTGAATTGTGCTGGTAATGTAGTGAGCTCAGTTGGACATGGGTTCTTCTTCTTCTTCTTCTGCGTTCATCCGGAGTTTTTTTCGGACGTGATTGCGTTGTGCCTGTTTACAGCAGAGCTGCATTCTTGCGTCGTTAGGCCGACACATCCGACTTCTGCGGGCATGTGTTGACCAGGTTAACCTTCCCGGGGGGACATGGGTTCACGTCTGGGCTCATCATCTCTGAGAGTGAAGGAAAAACTGCTTACCTAGTCCTCTGTGCATCCAAGCCTATGAAATGTAATGGTATTATCATATCACAGACCCATAACGGGAAACTGCTTGGGAACCATTTTAAACTAAATTGTATGAGCTTGTCATGAAATATGAATATCAGATTCCATACTAAATATTTAAATGACAAATGAAACAGCATCACCCAAAACTCTTAAAGAATAACAATTTACCTATGCTTTCAGTAGGATTTACTTTCTCTGTAAATTTTCGGAAAATTTCATGTGTAATCAGGGGGGGGGGGGGGGGGGGGGGGGGGGGGGGGGGTGAGGCAAGGCAAGAGATAGAGACACTTTTCCCTGGGCATGAAAAGAGCGATGTTCTGCTAAGGACCTGCTACAAGATGACGGTTAGCGTATAAGGATTAGAATAACGAAGACACAAACAATAGATTGCACGATTTATTGCCTGGCATATTTCACTGCATCTAGTCGGGTACATACTGCAGAATTCACACAACATAAAGTAAAATAAGTAGATAAATCCTTCAAGCTGAAATATATACATGTTCGCACAGTAATGTCAATTGTCTACCACGGTAATTTAAAACTGACTAACATGTCTTTCTGTTTGCACAAAACTGGCTTGTGTAGATTAATCATTATTGCTTCTGCAAACTTTAACAACCGAGTATTTTGTGTGTTAAACAACATGCGAAAGGTCCTCTCTCTATACATCACATGGCCTCTTCCTAGCATATGCCTAGCAATTGATGAAGCGGGAAGCTTCTGGTGTGTCGGCCCCACTAGGCTCCCATCGCCTGTGTGTAGTATTTTGTCGTTCCATTGAGGTATGTGTTCAGACACTCTTTTATTCAACTGCCGCTCTGTTCTGCCGATGTAGGTAGACTGGCAGCTACATGTGAATTGGTAAATACAATTGTTTTTGGTGTACAGAGGAACAGGCTCTTTTACTGCTGGGATTGGAATTGGTGTGGTTCTGCACCTCGTATATAAGGAAGCTGTATAAGGATTAATTATTTCCTTTTTCCTTTGTTTTTCTAAATAATCTGAAGGTCGTAGGTTTGTTTTTGGACTGTTGTTTTGGTTTTCCAGCGCAATACTTTTTCCAGAAATTCCCAGAAGCTTTCGGCAGGCTGTCAGCTGCTCTGTAGAGAGAATCCAAAATACTTGTGATAAAACCTGATGTATTGAAATTGATCCACTGGCCTTTGAAAGGCCTTTTTAAAAACCATGTTTGAAATTTGGTCCATGCTGCAATTGCTTTCAATGGGACTATTGAGGAATAAGGGTCACTGTAGGCTACATCTACATAATGACATTCCGATCTCCAGTGATACTTGCCCCCGGAGCACAAACTGGCTTTAAAAAAAAAAGTAAAAAACCAACCAAGCATGGGTTGAATGGTTCAAAGTTCAAGGTAACCAGTTATCTGTCAGCATGAAGGGCGGAGCCAAGCAGAAGGACTTTCTGGGGGCATCCACTGCCCATTCTCTGACATGATGGCTCTGCCAGGGCAACCTTGTATATGTACCACAGCTTTCAGACTTCTGACAATGGCAATATTTTACATTTGTGTTCTTTTTGCTCGCTCACTTTGAACTTAAGCATAGTCCATACACGTGCTCCTACCTCTAATGCACTGGACTGATGTGTGCGTGTGGACTAGCTTTCTCTATTACTTGTGTCCCTCGCCATCAGGCGAATCCATCTGACTTCTGAGGTACTTGTGATTTATGTCCCCAAGTCAAGGATGAGAAGTCAGCCTTTTAGTCCAACTGACTGGTGTAGGGGTTGAAGCCATTACCTCGGCATCAGCAAACCGGAAGTTTAAGAGTTAACACTCTTATCTATTCAGCCATGGTGACCTCCATAAGTAGAGTGCATCATGGGGAGAAATCTGGTTGGAGAGTCTCAGCTAGAGTCAAGGGAAGTCACTGCTGAGCAATATCGAACTTAAAGGGCTACAACCTCAAGAATAACGCTTTGAGTCGGCTAGTGGGTGCTTGAGTCACCAGGGTAATCATGAAATCTGATTATCTGTTTGTATTGTATAATCATGGGGTCTGATCATTTATCTGTATTTTTAATCATGGTGTCTGATTCTCCGTCTGTATTGTATGATCATGGCATCTGATTCTCTGTCTGTATTGTATAATTATGGTGTCTGATTCTCTGTCTGTATTGTATAATCATGGTGTCTGAGTCTCTGTCTGTACTGTATAATCATGGGATCTGATTATCTGTCTTATTATATAATCATGGCATCCTATTCTCTGTCTGTATTGTATACTATTTTGAATATTAATGTGATGAAATGACTAAATATTTCAAAAATCATTGTTTACTAAATTAGGTCTCATTATCACAAACAAAATGATATAAGGTTGATAAGGTCTTTGTTCACAAATAAACAATTTACATAGGCATTGTGTTTAAAAAAATGTGATTTCAGTGTTAAGACCACACTTTGTCAAAGTACTCAAATAGTAGTTTCCTCTTTGTTCATATTAAATGATAAACTGATACACAAACATTAATATCTCGGCTTAGAATTGACCTACAGACTTGAATAATGTACTGTTGGATTTGTTTTCTCAAGAGGTATCCAATATGCAGGTTGCATAATTAAAAAGCAATTTAGAAAATGTTATACTAATATAACTCCACAAACTGTGGACCTTTGCATGGATTCAATCAATACCAAAAAATGACATGCAAGTGTCTTCACAACCTCTAAAGTCTCCCTGTCTCATCTGCTGGTCTCAAGCACAGCCACAGTGTGGTCTGCCTAACTGTTTGGAGACCACTGGTGTACCCAGTGAGACCATTCATAAACTCATTATTTATTAAATTTTACTTACTGGAAGCGCCAAGAAGGCATTGAAGAACTCCACAAACAGAGGGTCGTGCACCAGGTACTCTTCCTGAAATATAGTTTTAACACGTTAGAATTATATTGCTAAAAACAAAACACTATGATTACAGAAATAGTTGTTACTTTAACCCTTAATGGCCTAAATGGCCAATATTGAGGCCACTACTGGCCTATTCAGGGTCAGAAACTTTTACTGAACTTTTCCGTTCAATTTGTTCTGGTTAGAATTTTTAATTCTCCCTTTATAATCAAAGTAAACAATAGAAAAACATGAAATGTAGGTCAGCGTTACAAAAAACGGAGGACGTTGCGGTGGCAAGCCTTCATCAGCAAACAAGAACAAGATAACACAACAACAGACGAACAACGAAACTGGCACTTGAAGATCGTGAACCTTTAAATTTTAACACAAAAATGTGTACATTGGAAAAGCATTGAAGGCTGGATTGATGATTATTGGTGGTTATGTCAATGTGAACGTTAACTGCTTGCAGTCTGTGTATTTTTTTTATCGTAGATTACACAACACCAAAAGAGATCAACTGGTCCCGTATGATTGTTGTTATTCAGCTAAGGAGTTGCGATGGACATGGACTATTTCATTTCCATGAAGTACTTCTGGCCAGTTGACACATTGCTAGTGTGTTTTCAGTGGACAGCACGTCCAAGGCGGGGTCACTACTATGCAGATGACGGATTAACATCAGCTAAGTAATTTTGTATTGTTTTCTTTGTATAGCTTACCAGTTCCACGTCTCCTTTATGTATTCATTGTATTGTTACAGCTTGACTGCAGTTCTACCAAATTCTTTTCTCGTATTCGAAGAGAGAGAGAGAGAGAGAGAGAGAGAGAGAGAGAGAGAGAGAGAGAGAGAGAGAGAGAGAGAGAGAGAGAGAGAGAGAGAGAGAGAGAGAGAGATCAAATCAAATCAAATCAAATCAACTTTATTAGGGTCACAAATTGGGCGCGCAGGCCCGTCTTACATTCGGCCCTTCCAATCACTCGTCTTTCGTTCATCAAGAGCATTATACATTTGCATAGGAAGAAAAATAAACATTGTGAAATGAATGTTGTAAACATAAACAAGGCTAATTACCATGGTATGAAGCCCATCTCCCACCTATCCATACATCACCCCACCCACACAACACCCCCACCTACCCACACACATGCGCACCAAGGGACACATACACACCCCCACCTACCGACACACACGCACACCAAGGGACACATACATACCCCACCAACCGACCCATCCCCCTCCCGCACATCCCCCACCCACACACACTGCCCTCACCTGATCCCCCAACCAAAACACACTCGCCACCCACAAACATTCCCCCACCAACCCACACATCTCACGCCCATCCACATTCTACCCCACACATCCTCTCCCCACCCACACCTCAAACCACCCTTTCCCCAGCCACATCTCCATCGACAACATATTCCCCACCCACACACACAATCCCCCACCAACCCACACATCGCACATCCACTCACACATCCCCAAACCATACACACACATCCCCACCAACTGACATGTCCCTACCCCCCCCCCCCCCCCACACACACACATCTCCCTAACCACCCATACATCCCCAATCCACTCACACACAACACCACCACCCACACATACAACTTCCACCCACCCACACATGCCTTAACCTAATCCCCCACCACACAATCCCCCACCCGCACATCACATACACCCCCTACCACGCACTATTCCCAACCCACGCACCACACACACACATATCCCTCACCAACACATCCCCACTTACACACCACACACATATCCCCCACCCAGATACCACAAAATATTCCCACCCACACCCACACAGATACCCTTACCCATCCACCCCACATACCCCCACTCACACACCACAAAAATCCCCCACCCACACACACATACCTCACCCACACAATATCACCAACCAACACACCACACACCTCTCCCCACCCACACACGCATTCCCTACCCGTCCACCAACACACACTCACTCACACATCCTCCACTACGCACCCACACACCCCCACCAACCCACTCCCAACCAAACATCTCTCGATCACAATACCCCTACCCCCACACACATACTCCACCCACTCACACATCCCACCCCGACACATACAACTCCCTCACCCACCTACACATCCCTAAGCCACTCACACACCCCCACCCACACATTCCCCATCCACATACACACATCTCCCACCCACACTCCCCCACATACTTTCCCCAACCACCACAATCCCCTGCTCACCCACACATATACCCCACCCATACGCACATTCCCCACACCCATCACACACATCCCCCACACCACACACTATCCTCCACCCATACCACCACAAACATACCCTCCACCCACACATCATTCACACATCCCCCACCAACACACCGCACACATATCTCAAACCCACACACCATACACTTCTCCCCACCCGCCCTTCCATCCCAAATCCACCCAACACAATCCCCTACCCACACAACCCCGCCTCCCACACATACTTCCTCAAACCATCCACACATCTCCACCCACATAAACACACATCCCCTGCATCCGTCCCATACACATATCCTCCACCCATACACACATCCCCCACACCCATTCCAACACCCGTACTTTCACCCCCACACATCCATCCACACATCCCACCAACACCCACAAATACCACTACCCACCAAAACCCACACACCCCAACCCATCCAAATACATACCCCCACCCCACACACCCCCACCCACACATATCCCCACACTCACACACATCCTCCACATACACTCACACTTCCTCACATCTAGACACATACAAAATGTCTCACGTTAGTATTGAAACTAGTATGAACAAACTCCCACACTTTACTCACACACATACACTGACACTTGTCATGAGCAGTCTCATAAAAATGTTAAACATGGAGAAAAATGTGTACATAAAATGTATGTGACGTAAAAATAGTGATGCTCTCTATCTCTCTCTCTCTCACACACACACACACACACACACACACACACACACACACACACACACACATTCACTCTCACGCTCACACATTCACTCTTCCGCTCATTCATTCACTCTCACGCATTCACTCTCCCGCTCATTCACTCTCACGCTCACTCATTCACTCTCCCGCTCACTCATTCACTTTCCCGTTCACTCATTCACTCTCCCGCTCACTCATTCACTCTCCCGCTCACTCATTCACTCTCACGCTCACTCGTTCTGTCTCTCATTCACACTCACTGACTCACTCACTCAAACTACAGTAATGAACATGAGTTTATATTATGCATGATAAAATCAAATGGTATTTAACTGATAATATGACAGATGAGAATACACAAACATATGGATTCGCGTGTTACATAACATGCGTGTTACATGACATGCATCTGCTCAGCTCTCTCTCTCTCTCTCTCTCTCTCTCTCTCTCTCTCTCTCTCTCTCTCTCTCTCTCTGTATTCTTTCATATACACACACTCACACGCATGCGCGCGCTCACACACACACACACTAACACATCAACTCTCCCACTGTCTCACTCTCTAACACACAATCCTTCACACACACACTCACTCTCTCAATCACACTCTCTCACACATACACATACACATGAACGCATGCACGCACGCATACACTCCCTCACTCACTCTCACACATACACGTACGAATGCATGCACTGACACATTCCCCCACCATTTCTCGCTCAATCACTCTCTCCACACACACGCATGCACGTGCGCACACACGCATTCACTCTCTCCCTCTCACTGACACCCACTTTCTCTCTCTCTCTCTCTCTCTCTCTCTCTCTCTCTCTCTCTCTCTCTCTCTCTCTCTCTCTCTCTCTCTCTCTCTCTCTCTCTCTCGCTCCCATACGCACACACATATATAGTGAACAATTATAGTTAAACAATTATAATGAACAATTATACTGAACAATTATACCAGTAAATGAATTATGGTGGCATATAGTCGGTATGGATTAAGTATTGAAAGAGTTTTCGGTTAAATGTGTAGGGACTCATTGGAGTTTTCAGATCTGGAGGCAGATCATTCCATAAGTGAGCACCAGAATAGGCGAAACATGTTTTGTATAGGTCCAATCTAGGCTTTGAGACATGTAACAAATTTAGGCGCTTGCTGTTCATTGCATTAGATTGAATCAGCGGCAGAAGATACTCTGGGGTATTTTGAGATATAATTTTATTCACTAATTTGGCTTTGTTGAAAAGGAAGCGCTTTTGTAGTGGTAGAAGTCTTAGATGACTGTACAAATTATTACTTTCAACGTGCTTTATGTCAGAAACCAGACGAATAGCGCGGTTTTGTAGAGAACATAGTCGTTTTAAATTAGATTTAGGGCAACCATCCCAAACTGTGGAACAGTAATCGAGATGTGATTGGATATAGCATGTATAGAATATTTTTCGTGTGCTTTCGTCCAGGAAGTGCTGAATTTTAGCAAGTTGGTAAACTTTTTGTGCTATTTTCTTGGTAAGAGCGTGAACATGAGAGCTCCAGTTCAAATGGCTGTCTATTAAAAGCCCTAGTGTTTTATGTTCAGTCACATTAACTATAGGTAACGTGCCCATGCGGAGTTCGAGCGGTGATCCAGTTATGGCTAGTGTCTGTAGTTTTTGTCTGGTCGTTATTAGCATGGATTTGGTTTTGTCGATGTTAATTTGCATGCGGTTTTCATTGCTCCATCTAGTAAGATTATCAAGTTCCTTTTGTAAAGAATTCTCTAATTCACTACGGTTTTCTTGACTAGTATATATAGTACAGTCGTCTGCGAATAGATCACAAGTTGTATTGATATATAAAGGAAGATCATTAATATAAACTGCAAAAAGCAGCGGACCTAGTATTGAGCCCTGAGGCACACCAATATTAAGCTGTGTGGGTCTTGATAGACAGTTGTTGAAGGACACGACTTGTTGCCTGTCGGATAGAAATGACGTAATTATGTTCACCATGTTGGTGCTTGTCTTCATTTGCTTTAGTTTTCTAATTAAAATATCGTGATCTACCATATCAAAAGCTTTTTTAAAGTCTACAAACACCGCTCCACAAATTCTACCGTTGTTGATGTTTAAGTGCCAGTTATCGGTCATTTTTGTTAGAGCACTATGGCAAGAATATTTAGGTCGAAACCCAGATTGACTGTTAATTATTAGATCATTGTTAATTAAATGGTGTAACGTTATTTTATGAATGTGTTTTTCTAGTGGTTTTGATAGCGACGATAGTAAGGAAATAGGTCTATAATTACCCAAAACGCTATTATCGATTGAGCCATTTTTAATAAGCGGAAACACTTTAGCAATTTTAAATGCAGATGGAAAGTAGTTTTTGGCCAGGCACTGGTTATATATGAACGTTAAGGACTCGCTAATGACTGGTGCAGCACAACGAAGAATTCTATTACTGATACCATCTAGGCCGTGTGAGTTTGTTGATTTGAGGTTCAAGAGATATTTATAAACGTCTGCAACAGACATTAAAGGAATCTCAGCGGGAATATTTCTGGCGCACTTCTCCTCACAGAATGATGCCAGTGAACTTAAATTACACGATGAGTCTGGTATTGAAGACTTTAGATTCTCTATTTCTGATTGAAAGAACCAACTGAATTCATCGCATGTTATAGAATTTGGTATTGCTGATTCTGTAGGGCGTTTCTTATTGGTTAGCAAGTTAATAGCCTTCCATATATTTGTACTGTTTGAATTATCTACAATCAAATTTTTAAAATGATCTTTTTTTATCCTACGAATTTCATATTTAACTTTATTCCTTAGTCTGCGGTAATTGATGAAGTCTTTATTTTTGTGTGCTGTATCTCGCTCTCTCATGATTTCCAGCACTTCTCTAGTGACCCATGGGGATTTATGTTGATTTTTGACTCGAACTTCTTTGATTGGCACGTGTTTATCGAACACATTGTAGACTGTCTTTGTCCAGAAAGCTAATGCATCGTCCGGGTCAGGAAGTTGGTAAACGTGATCAAGGGCTGCTTTTCTTAAGTCTTGCAAAAATAAATCTTGGTTGAATGCTTTATAATTCCTAAATTTGATACTTACATGTTTATGTTTAAGAGGTTTGAACCCAATTCTTGACCATGTACAACATACCGGGTAGTGGTCACTAACTGTACAAACAGGAACAGAACATTCAATAATATTATCTGGACAAGTAACATATATATGATCAATTATAGTTGAGGATGTGTCAGTAACCCTTGTGGGACGGTTTATTAGTTGTTTGAAATTGTAAGAAAGAATGATATCGTCCCATGTCTGGTTGGATTTACTAATATCTATGTTGAAGTCACCTAGTATCATAACTTCTCTACCTGCTGTAAACACTCTATCCATCATTGTAGTGAAGCAGTCATACCAACTGTACCCGGCACAAGGATTCCTATATAGGTATCCAATGAGAAACGGCTGTTGGCTGGCTGGCTTCACCTCTAACCAAACACATTCTATCTCTACTGTCTCGAGATCACTTCTACGGGACCAGTTGAGAGAATTGGAAATGTATACAGCAATACCTGTCTCTAATTTTTGATTTGCATCTTTTCGAATTACTTTAAACCCCTTAAGTGAGATTTCGGAGTCGGTTATTTTGTCGTTAAGACGACTTTCTGTGATTCCAAACACATGGAACTGTTTGGACAGTATTACCGAGAGCTCAGGTAATTTGTTGAGCAGATGAAATATGTTGAGATGGCCTATATATAGACCATTTTTGCGGAGCCACTGATCGTGATTAGAGAACATTACAAACTAAAAGGAAGATGTCGCTTGTGGTATACAAATTGCAGGGATATTGAAACTTTATTTAGAAATAGTTAAGGCTGTTAGAGAGAGAGAGAGAGAGAGAGAGAGAGAGAGAGAGAGAGAGAGAGAGAGAGAGAGAGAGAGAGAGAGAGAGAGAGAGAGATCTGCTCAAAACAGTAAAATCTTCACATGCTTTAAGAATTGGGGGAGAGAAGGACATACAGCGAGAGGGGGATGGAGAAAGAAAGCGTGAGAGCGGGGAGGGGGGTATATTAATACGCGTCTGGGGTTAAGGAAGGGGCAACAACCTGGTAAAGATGGTTAAGGTAATAACTGTCTGCGATATAAGGCATGAATGTTTTGTGTTTTTTCTCCTAAAGTCATTCACCATGGTGTATCGGGTGGGTCTGCAGCGCTGGATTGGGTTATTGGGAGGATCTGCAGCGCTGGGTGTGGTGTTGGCTGTATCTGCACCGCTGAGTGGGGTATTGATACATAGTAAGGCGTACGTGATCGGGGACCTTTGTTTCCTCCACCTGTTTACATACATCATTGTGAACAGTCTCAACATACAGCCCGGGGAAAGTGAACAATTCCCGAGATTACCCGGGTTCGAATACAAATCCCGCGATGTAATAGTCGGCCATCTATCTATTTGACCATCAGCGCATCAGAAAGAAGCCAATCCTGACGAAAAATGCAAGAACGAGTTGCAGCTAAAACAACATCAAAGGACAGAAATGTTAGCTGCGTATCCTTTACAAGACGTAGCAGTCAACGCCAACATTTTTTGCCTGTTTGTGATTCCTGTGTAAGTTTACAATCAGTAGTTTACAATTGCTTTCTGAACAACCGGAACTCATAACATTGTATGGAAACCAACGCAGGGTCGTCTGCTACCAAATCACCCGCAGCTGTGTTTCGAACGCGGTATGCGGGATTACGAATTGAATTCGTAACACATTCGCCACAAACCCGACAAAAGAAAGAAAGTAACAACAAATACGAAAACATAAAAAGACGCAACGTAGAAACCTTAATTATAACCAATACAAAATAACACAAAGTAATGCAGCTTTACGGAACAGAATTACGACATTCTGTAAAGCTGCATTAATTTGGTTTTTTTTTTTTTGTTTATATTGTTTACATTTCCACAGCTTTACCGCAGTTCCACCAAATTTTATTCATATTTTAAATTGTAACCAACGTCAGTAGAAGCAAGTTGAGCGGAGTATAAATCAAACATTTCAATTGGAACACCAACTACACACTTAAAGATTTGCTTCTGAACTCGGCTTCTGAATCGTTATCACCACACAACGTTCCAAATAGCAGCCGGCGAGCATATAATACCGTTATTGAAAGATCAAACAGCGATCCGAAAGTTGTATTCATTCCGGTTGTCTCGCCGTTTCCCTGCGAATCTTATCAGAAAAATCAATAAAGCCATGGCTTCGGAATCGGCAACTAATTTTTTAATATGTGTAAACAGTATAATGTAAGTAAATGGCGGGATAGCAACGGGGTTGAAAATATACCCGCAGCAGGAGTTTGATAAACCGGCTGGTATAAAGACTTGAATTTCACGGTGAATGGACACACTGGTCGAAGTTGTTTACAGATCAGACCATGAAGACAGCGAACAGCATGCTGCTTGTATAAACAGTAAGTAAAGAACTCTTTACTTCAGATGAAACAACTGATCCACAGGAAATAAATGAACTTCTATTTGTAGACGATCATTGCCTGTTGTATAGCGACGAGGGCAGACTGCAAACTCATATTAATAATCTGAGTTCAACATGCAGCAGATACAATATGAGTATAAACACAGCCAAAACCGAAGTAATGCACGTTAGCAGATCGCCAGGTCCACTAAGTATACAGATAAATAGCACATCTCTGAAACAAGTTACAGAATTCAAATATCTTGGAAGTATGATCACAGAAGATGGCAGATTGGACAGAAAAATTGAAATCAGATGTCAAAAAGCTAGTGCACTTACATATAAATAATTACCCTTACTGAAACATCCAAACATACCCATGTCCGCAAAACGACAGATAATAAACAGCATATTCACACCAACCCTATGCTACCAATCTCAGTCTTGGACTTTATCCAAATCACATTTTCGCAAAATCAACAACTGTGAGATGGGATGCCTGAGGAGAGCTGCCAACTTAACAATCCGAGACCGAGTAAGAAATACTGTTATCAGACAGACAGTGGGATCAACACCTTGTGCCACATTTATTGAAAGACAGAAGATCGAATGGTTTGTCGTTAGAATATAATACCAGCAACTACCATCACTGGCTCTACATCGAAGATTATCTGCGACGTGGCCAAGAGGACGTCCAAGAAGAAAATGGATTGACGACATCAAAGACATTGTACAATCACACGGAATGACACTATCCAATGCCACCCATTGGGTGCTTAAGCGCTAATTATTCCTCCCCACAACGCTTAACGGCAAAAGCGGATGATGTTGATGTTGATGGTGATGGTGATGACGATGGTGATGATGACGATGATGATGGTGGTGGTGGTGGTGGTGGTGGTGGTGGTGATGATGATGACGATGATGATGATGGTGGTGGTGGTGGTGGTGGTGATGATGATGACGATGATGATGGTGGTGGTGGTGGTGGTGGTGGTGGTGGTGGTGGTGGTGGTGGTGATGATGATGATGGTGATTATGATGATGATGATTACGACGACGACGACACTGATGATGGTGGTGGTGGTGGTGGTGATGATGATGATGGTGATTATGATGATGATGATTACGACGACGACGACACTGATGATGGTGGTGGTGGTGATGATGATGATGATGATGATGGTGATTATGATGATGATGATTACGACGACGACGACACTGATGATGATGGTGGTGGTGGTGGTGATGATGATGATGGTGATTATGATGATGATGATGGTGATTATGATGATGATGATTACGACGACGACGACACTGATGATGGTGGTGGTGGTGGTGGTGATGATGATGATGGTGATTATGATGATGATGATGGTGATTATGATGATGATGATTACGACGACGACGACACTGATGATGGTGGTGGTGGTGATGATGATGATGGTGATGATGATGATGATGATTGTGATTATGATGATGATGATTACGACGACGACGACACTGATGATGATGGTGGTGGTGGTGGTGATGATGATGATGATGATGATGATGATGATGATGATGATGATGATGATGATGATGATGGTGATTATGATGATGATGATTACGACGACGACGACACTGATGATGGTGGTGGTGGTGATGATGATGATGGTGATTATGATGATGATGATTGTGATTATGATGATGATGATTACGACGACGACGACACTGATGATGGTGGTGGTGGTGGTGATGATGATGATGATGATGATGATGATGATGATGATGATGATGATGATGATGATGATGATGATGATGATAGAACTGGATCCTTACACACACCGTGGGGTGTACGGGATATATAGTGCTAGCTCAAACATTTGCATAGACCAAATGGCATTCCAGGGGGTGTGGTCAATATCCCACCCGCCGCTTTGGCTCCCCAGGCAAGTCCTGGTACCAGTTTTAGGCTGGGTCGACTTGTGAGACCACGTCAAGTTTACATGCAGATTTGAACCTGTGGACACCGGACCGGCAGGAGAGTGTCTAGTTACTCAGCCACCGCTGCTCCTTATTTACAGGAACCCAATAAATTAACAATTGTCGTCTCAACAATGAAGGTTGGCTGCAAAGGATCTTCAACACTGTCTGTCTCTTGCCCTGACTGTACATTCTGTGAGACTTCCGTTTCGTCCATTTCTTGATGTTATCTTCCCACTTGTATTGTTGCCTACCTCTTGCCTTCATCCTCACCCTCCAGTGTGGTTTTTATAAGAGTGTTGTGTTTTTAACGTGGCCGAAATATTTTACTTTTTGTATTTCTTTCATCAACTATCTTTTCACTCCCAGTTTTTCTAGAACCTCTGTATTTTATTGTTTTTGTTTCCATGAACTACGACATGTTTTTTCTGTATATTCACATCTCCAGGTCCTCTATTCGACTTTCTAATTGCCTGTTTATTGTCCCGGTAAATACACATATACAAATATAAACAATAGTTAGAAAACAAAAGACACAAAACACCGTTTCAGTGAAACGGCCGAGGGAAATGAACGAGCTGATAAACTTGCTGGCTCTGCATGCCTGGCAGATGGCCAGCCCATGGATCGGGCCGATGTCGTTAATGTCATTACAGAGATAAGGAGAGTGGAGGGAGTTGACGCCATTGAATCCACATCGTTCTCCAGAATGAAGGACTTGGGAGTAAGCATAGGCAGGACCAGATACGAGAGGCACGTCGCGAGAATGAGGAGCTTCGTCAGCCAACACAGAACTGGAAGCCGATAAATATGTTGGGGGTGGTGGGGGAGGGAATCTGGGCATCTATGGATATGTCCGGAGTGCAAGGATGATACCCTAAAATATAACTAACTAATTAACTATGATGATGCAGAATATAACAAGCAAAATAAAACCGAAGATGGCTATGTAAAAAAAAACACTTACCACGTCGTCTGCTTCTATGATTGGAGGGTCTGAAACAACGATTCAAAACACCGGTTCACTTTCTCATTTTCATAATTGATCATCGTATCAACAACTTACAGCTCATTATCATCATGTGTCGTGTCGATAAGCGTGGGCGGTCATGTTTCGCCATTTCACGCGATCACCAGAGTCGTGGATCAGCTCTGTGTTCTTGTCTCGATTATGCAACAAGGCCAAGTCATCTATATTTTTTATCTCTCTGTCTTCCCCTTGTTTGTTTCTTTTCCCTTTCAATCTTGCAAGTTATCACTAAGTTTTCTCATTTATTTCTTCTCATAACGCGCCCAAAACAACTTCTCTATCAACATCTAATTTTTCTAGTCAGTTTACGGTTTTCATTTGTTTGTTGTAGGACTCGCTCACTGGTATTTCTGCCGAAACATGATTTTCTAGGAATCCGTTATGAAGGCAGTATGCCATTGCTTTCCTTCTTGGCAGTGGCCATACTGGTCGATGACCGTAGCCATTGTCTCTAAAAATAGATCCTCTGCTTCCGTCGTGAAACTTGAGACCATAGCCAACAACTACCTGCGGCTGCTCTTCAGCCCCATCCGCGACCTACTTAACATGGTTTCACGCAACCCCGATGGTGGGACGGAACGGGTGAGCCACCTTGCCCAACGGCGTATAGTAGGCAAGTTACTTCTCCTTTAACAGAGGATACCCCTGTCCCGCCATATTGTAAAAACATAGTCCCGAATCAGGAACCGGACGTGGGTCTATGATGTGCTTGGACCGTCACATTTTATAGGCCTCACTGCACGGAGGGGTTAACAGTCAGTCTCTCACTTACTTTAGCGGGCGACGAGCCCAGGCATAGAAACCCTTGTCTGACCGCGCTCGCTCATGACATATAAGCGTAGTTCCCCAGCGACTACAATAACGCGCATAAAGTTAGTTGATGTTCGTTACAGGACGTCACGGTCAACCACAGTTTTTTTTTAATATCTCTAATTATCTCTCATGATCTGTCTCATTAACTCTATCATTATGTCTCTCATGACCGCTCTCATGATCTCTTTCATTACCTCTCATGACATCTTTCATTGTCATTCTCATCATCCCTCATTATCTCTCTCAGTATCCCTCATTATGTTTCGAAGTATCTATCATTATTTCTCTCGGTATTTCTCATTATCTCTCTCACTGTCCTTCATCATCTCTCTCATTATCTCTCAGTAACTCTCATTACCTCTCTCAGCATCTCTCATTATCTCTCTCAGTACCCCTCATTATCTCTCTCGTAGTATCTTTCACAATCTCTAAGATTATCTCTCATTATATTTCATTATCTCTCTAATTATCTTTCATGATCTCTTTCATTTCTCCTCATAACCTCTCTCATTCTCTTTCTGACAATTTCCCTCCTCCCCTCGATTCCCCCTCTCCCCAAAAGAACACACAAATCTACACACCACTCTCAATGATGACCACATTCCAGGGCAGAGATTTGGGCCTCGGCCTCTTCCTGACAATGAGAGCTGCCTGGCACATGGTCTTGGGCTGCAGTTCCATACCCCCGACGTTCAGATGCTTCAACTCGGCTGTCAGCACGGATGGTTTGATCCCGCTGGACTTGGGGAAGACATTCTCGGGGTCTGGCCACACTAGGTCCTCGGTGAAGAAGTGATCGGAGCTGGTGAGTGGAGAAGTATCTCATGGTCATGTTGATTGATCACAGAATTATTCAACTAGCTGTCAGCTTAACTACCCAGAGCTACTACCTACCTAACTTTACCTAACCTAAACTAACCTAACCTTTACCTAACCTTACAAGACTAACCGCCCACTAACCCTACCTAATTTAACCTACCTTTAACTACCTACCAACCAATCTGCATAACTACATACATAATAACCAATCTGCCTAACTAGATACAATATAACCAATCTACCTATCTAATTACCACTCATTATACTCACTTTACTAATCTATCTACTTACCTAGCAACCAATCTGCCTAAATTACCATTAATACTGGAGTACCTCAGGGGTCTATACTTGGCCCTCTGTTATTTGTCATTTATATAAATGATCTTCCCTTATATCTGTCATCGTCCTGCGATCTATTTGCAGACGACTGCACAGTATATACAAACGCTATTCATCGTAATGTACTAGAATTATCCTTGCAACAGGAAATACATAGTGTAGTTAACTGGAGTCATGCAAACCGCATGCAAATTAACATTTCTAAAACTAAATCTATGTTAATAGGAACCAGGCAAAGACTTCACACTCTAAACTCGCAGGGAACTCTTCATCTGCACATTGGTAGCATCCTATAGAAAGTGTAACCGAGCACAAGGCACTGGGTCTTATCATAGATCAAAATCTATCCTTTAATTCCCATGTTCATTCTCTAGTTAAACAAATAGCCAAAAAAAGTATACCAACTTGCCAAAATTAAAAATTTCCTCGACGAAAACACAAGAAAGATATTCTATACTTCCCACATACAAACACATATTGATTATTGCTCCACAATCTGGGATGGGTGCTCCAAATCAATAACAAAACACCTTTATTCGCTCCAGAAAAGGGCAGTGAGTCTAATCATTTGTGATAAGTTTACAGACAATTCTAACCTACATGAACGTCTTCAGTTACTGCCAATCCACAAGCGCCTACTTTTTAATAAAGCTAAACTAACTCACAACATCCTATTTCAAAATGCCCCAAGCTACCTTTGGCCATTGTTTAAATATAACGCAAGACATAGCGAACGACTAAATGTACTTCATGTCCCTAAACCTAGGATAGACTTATATAAAACAAGCTTAGCATACTCTGCCACTCAGTTGTGGAATAATCTTCCACAAGAAATCAAAGACACCATCAATCATTATACATACAGTCGCAACCTGTTTGAACACTACCTCAGGACAGACTACATGCCCCCTTTTTAAAAAAAAACACAGCAACAAAGACAATAATAATGGTAAATTATCTCGAACGACAACTAGCCAGAAAAAAAAAAAACATTCCCAGATGTGTGGCACGTTACACCCACCTTGGGTATTTATGATGCCCATGTTAAACATTGCCTCAACGAGTCATGTATTATTGATTATTTTTCATGCGTTTTAATGCTTATTGTTCTTTTGTTGTTAAAGAATTGCTTTATAAGAGATGTTGAATGAAAGAATGTATGAGAGGAAATAGAGAAGAAGGGCAGAATGTCAGACGGGCCTGCGTGTCCAATTCTTAACCCTTTGAAAATAAAGATTTTCGTTCGTTCGTTCGTTCGTTCGTTCATACAAACTAACCTATCGACCAACATACCTACCAACCAATCTAGATATCTATCTAGTAAACAATCTTACCTCACACTATGGAAACTACTTCAGAGCTATGCTGCTCTCTGAACAGCCCAAGTCTCATACTCTAGAAACTACTTCAGAGCTCTGCTCCAAATCTCCCCAGCTGATATCCAACCCTAGATTTGGTATGGCGGGGAATTGTCAAACTACGTTTCACTAACCTCTGAGCCATATACCAGCTAAACACAGCTGGAAAACGAGACGTGTATATCTGATTTCAACATGCATTATTCAAACATATTGTTGAGTTGAAAATGTAACATAATAAAGTATACCACCAATGTCAAACTGGACATTATCCCAATCACACATACGCAAAATCAACACCTGCGAGATCAGATGCTTGAGAAGAGCTGCCAACTGAACTATCCGAGACCGAGTAAGAAATGCTGTTATCAGACAGACAGTGGGATCAACACCCTGTGCCACAGACAGGGAAAGGCAAAAGATAAAATGGCTCGGCGGTCTCACTAGAATGCAACACCATCAACTACCAGCACTGGCCCTACATCAAAGATCATCTGCTGCGAAAGCAAGAGGACGCCTGAGAAGAAAATGTATTGACGACATCAAGAATGCTGTACAATCACACGGAATTACACTATCTAGTGTCACGCATCGGGGGCTGGAACGTCAACTATTCCTCCCCACGTCGCTGACGCCAAAAGTAGAAGAAGATGATAATAAATTATATTATTACGTCGCACAGCTGATTCGGCCTAAGGCGCAATGCGGCCGCTGTCGACAAGCCTTTCTGTCATGTTTGCTTTCTCTAATCTGTAACTGTCCCCAAACTGTCCCGCAAGACAGCAAGTTTGTTTCCCGTTTGGTGTGGCAGTTACTCCGTTACTGATCGATATTTCCCACTTCAAAGAGATCCTGTCAGCAGTCACCAGCATAACTGGTGGGGTCATGGGGACACACAAGGTCCTGAACCGCGAGGAGGCGGGGGATACGGGGAGTGGAGACACAGGTAACACAAGAGAAGGTTTGTAGGTACAAATATATCAACTAGAGATCGCGACACACACACTCAGACACAACACACACACACACACACGTGTGTGTGTGTGTGTGTGTGTGTGTGTAGAGAGAGAGAGAGAGAGAGAGAGAGAGAATTATTATCTAAACGAATCAATAAAATAACTTACAGCATGTCTACACAAACTTATCTAACTCCGTTTCATTTAACAAGCTAATTGTGACTACGCCAATATTTCAAAAGGTTATGTTATTCAAACACACAAAATTAATCAATATTTATCCACAAACTTTGAAACCTAACTTTGTGTCATATTTAGAAAGACTCACCTATGTGCTCTCTTTAGTTCGATCCGCTTATGTGCTCTCTTTAGAACGATCCATCTTTAGAACGATCCATTTTTGTGCCATCTTTAGTAAGATTCATTAATGTGCAAACTTTGTAACGATTCATTTATGTCCCATCTTAAGAACGATCCATCTATGTGCCTTCCTTAGAACGATCCATCCGTGCGTTATCCGTTTTTTAAAGTTAGTTACATGTTCTGTACAGGATGTCGAAATCCACCCCAGCATTTATTGGCTTTTTGTGATTTTCTAGGCAAATTTACAATAGTAGTTTGTCATTGCTTTCTGAACGGCCGACTTCACAGAACAACGCATGTATATGCCATCGGAAAGAATGTTTCTATAATTTTCTTCTTCAGGAGCCTGGCCAGAAGCAGGCATAGAAAATCTGGACTCCACAATCCTCTCAGGCAAGGGAATCTCCGTGACGAAGTGGTTACGTCGCCTGCCTCGCGCTGTGACTGTTGTGGGTTGGATTCCAGGCTATATCATTCGCCTCACGAGTGCACATGTCGCGGACTCCTGGGGGTTGTCGCTGGAGCTAGAGTTCGTGCTTTACGAGACACTTTCGACAGGTTGCCTTGCAGAAAGAAACCTAGCTACATGGAATAAAACTATGTGCAGGTCAGCATGGCCGAATGGATAAGAACGCACGTTCTTAAACATCCAGTGTGCTGATTTCGAGGTAAGGGGTTCAACCCCTACACCGAACAATTGGACTAAAGTGTTGACTTCTCGTCCTTGACTTAGGGACGTAAATTACAAATACCTCTGAAGTCGGAGTGGGTTCGCCTGAGGGTGAGGGACACTGTTAATAAGGAAAGCTAATCAACACTCAACGTTCAGTCTAGTGCTACTAGAATTAGTGTGTATGGACTACTATTCCATTGTGCAGTATTTCCCCAGATGTGGCTATTCCTCTATTCCATTGTGCAGTATTTCCACGATTGTGACTATTTCTCAATTCCATTGTGCAGTATTTCCCCGGATGTGGCTATTTCTCAATTCCATTGTGCAGTATTTCCCCAGACGTGGCTATTTCTCAATTCCATTGTGCAGTATTTCCCCGGATGTGGCTAACTTCTCTATTCCCTTGTACAGTATTTCCCCGTATGTGGCTATTTCTCTGTTCCCTTGTGCAGTATCTCCCCGGAGGTGGTGAACTTCTCTTTCTCTTGTGTGGTATTTGCGGTATTTCCCCTATGTGGCTAACTTTTCTATTCCGTTGTGCAGTATTTCCCTGGAGGTCGCTAACTTTTCTATTCCCTTCTGCAGTATTTACCCTATGTGGCTAACTTCTCTATTCCTTTGTGTAGTATTTCTCCGGATGTGGCTAACTTCTCTATTCCCTTGTGTAGTATTTCCCCCATGTGGCTAAATTTTCTATTCCCTTCTGCAGTATTTCCCGGAGGTGGCTAACTTTTCTATTCCCTTGTGCAGCATTTCCCCGGATGTGGCTAACTTCTCTATTCCTTTGTGTAGTATTTCTCCGGATGTGGCTAACTTCTCTATTCCCTTGTGTAGTATTTCCCCCATGTGGCTAAATTTTCTATTCCCTTCTGCAGTATTTCCCGGAGGTGATTAACTTCTCTATTCCCTTGTACGCTATTTCCCCTAAGGGCTAACTTCTCTATTCCCTTGTACGCTATTTCCCCTAAGGGTTAACTTCTATATTCCTTTGTGCAGCATTTCCCAGGAGGTGGCTAACTTTGCTATTCCCTTGTGCAGTATTTCCCCGCATGTGGCTATTTCTCTTTTCCCTTGTGCAGCATTTCCCCGGATGTGGCTAACTTCTCTATTCCCTTGTGCAGTAGTTCCCCTATGTGGCTAACTTTTCTATTCCCGTGTGCAGCATTTCCCAGTAGGTGGCTAACTTCTCTATTCCCTTGTGCAGTATTTCCCCTATGTGGCTAACTTCTCTATTCCTTTGTGCAGCATTTCCCAGTAGGTGGCTAACTTCTCTATTCCCTTGTGCAGTATTTCCCCGGATGTGGCTAACTTCTCTATTCCCTTGTGCAGTATTTCCCCGGATGTGGCTAACTTGTCTATTCCCTTGTACGCTATTTCCCCTATGTGGCTAACATCTCTATTCCCTTGTGCAGTATTTCCCAGGATGTGGCTATTTCTCTATTCCCTTTTGCAGCATTTCCCCGGATGTGGCTAACTTCTCTATTCCCTTGTGCAGTATTACCCCTATGTGGCTAACTTCTCTATTCCCTTGTGCAGCATTTCCCAGTAGGTGGCTAACTTCTCTATTCCCTTGTGCAGTATTTCCCCGGATGTGGCTAACTTCTCTATTCCCTTGTGCAGTATTTCCCTGGATGTGGCTAACTTCTCTATTCCCTTGTGCAGTATTTCCCCGGATGTGGCTATTTCTCTATTCCCTTGTGCAGTATTTCCCTGGATGTGGATAACTTCTCTATTCCCTTGTGCAGTATTTCCAGGATATGGCTATTTCTCTACTTCCTTGTGCAGTATTTCCCCGGACGTGGCTATTTCTCTATTCCCTTGTGCAGTATTTCCCCTATGTGGCTAACTTTTCTATTCCTGTGTGCAGCATTTCCCAGTAGGTGGCTAACTTCTCTATTCCCTTGTGCAGTATTTCCCCAGATGTGGCTACCTTCTCTATTCCCTTGTGCAATATTTCCCTGGATGTGGCTAAATTCTCTATTCCCTTGTGCAGTATTTCCCCGGATGTGGCTAACTTCTCTATTCCCTTGTGCAGTATTTCCCCTATGTGGCTAACTTCTCTATTCCCTTGTGCAGCATATCCCAGTAGGTGGCTAACTTCTCTATTCCCTTGTGCAGTATTTCCCCGGATGTGGCTAACTTCTCTATTCCCTTGTGCAGTATTTCCCCGGATGTGGCTAACTTGTCTATTCCCTTGTACGCTATTTCCCCTATGTGGCTAACATCTCTATTCCCTTGTGCAGTATTTCCCAGGATGTGGCTATTTCTCTATTCTCTTTTGCAGCATTTCCCCGGATGTGGCTTACTTCTCTATTCCCTTGTGCAGTATTACCCCTATGTGGCTAACTTCTCTATTCCCTTGTGCAGCATTTCCCAGTAGGTGGCTAACTTCTCTATTCCCTTGTGCAGTATTTCCCCGGATGTGGCTAACTTCTCTATTCCCTTGTGCAGTATTTCCCTGGATGTGGCTAACTTCTCTATTCCCTTGTGCAGTATTTCCCCGGATGTGGCTATTTCTCTATTCCCTTGTGCAGTATTTCCCTGGATGTGGATAACTTCTCTATTCCCTTGTGCAGTATTTCCAGGATATGGCTATTTCTCTACTTCCTTGTGCAGTATTTCCCCGGACGTGGCTATTTCTCTATTCCCTTGTGCAGTATTTCCCCGGATGTGGCTAACTTCTCTATTCCCTTCTGCAATATTTCCCCGGATGTGGCTATTTCTCTATTCCCTTCTGCAGTAATTCCCCGGATATGGCTAACTTCTCTATTCCTTTGTGTAGTATTTCTCCGGATGTGGCTAACTTCTCTATTCCCTTCTGTGGTATTTCCCCGGATGTGGCTAACTTCTCTATTTCCTTCTGCAGTATTCCGCTGGATGTGGCTAACTTCTCTATTCCCTTCTTCAGTATTTCCCCGGATGTGGCTATTTCTCAATTCCCTTGTGCAATATTTCCCCGGCTGTGGCTAACTTCTCTATTCCCTTGTGCAGTATTTCCAGGATATGGCTATTTCTCTACTTCCTTGTGCAGTATTTCCCCGGACGTGGCTATTTCTCTATTCCCTTGTGCAGTATTTCCCCAGATGTGGCTAATTTCTCTATTCTCTTCTGCAGTATTTTCCCGGATGTGCCTAACTTCTCAATTCCCTTCTGCAGTATTTCCCTGGATGTGGCTAACTTCTCTATTCCCTTCTGCAGTATTTCCCCGGATGTGGCTAACTTCTCTATTTCCATCTGCAGTATTTCCCCGGATGTGGCTAACTTCTCTATTTCTTTCTGCAGTATTTCCCCGGATGTGGCTAACTTCTCTATTTCCTTCTGCAGTATTTCGCCGGATGTGGCTAACTTCTCTATTTCCTTGTGCAGTATTTTCCCTGATGTGGCTAACTTCTCTATTCCCTTCTGCAGTATTTCCCCGGATGTGGCTAACTTCTCTATTTCCTTCTGCAATATTTCGCCGGATGTGGCTAACTTCTCTATTCCCTTCTGCAGTATTTTCCCGGATGTGGCTAACTTCTCTATTCCCTTCTGCAGTATTTCCCTGGATGTGGCTAACTTCTCTATTTCCTTCTGCAGTATTTCGCCGGATGTGGCTAACTTCTCTATTCCCTTCAGCAGTATTTCCCCGGATGTGGCTAACTTCTCTATTTCCTTCTGCAGTATTTCCCCGGATGTGGCTAACTTCTCTATTTCTTTCTGCAGTATTTCCCCGGATGTGGCTAACTTCTCTATTTCCTTCTGCAGTATTTCGCCAGATGTGGCTAACTTCTCTATTCCCTTGTGCAGTATTTCCCCTGATGTAGCTAACTTCTCTATTCCCTTCTGCAGTATTTACCCGGATGTGGCTAACTTCTCTATTTCCTTCTGCAGTATTTCGCCGGATGTGGCTAACTTCTCTATTCCCTTCTTCAGTATTTCCCCGGATGTGGCTATTTCTCTATTCCCTTGTGCAATATTTTCCCGGCTGTGGCTAACTTCTCTATTCCCTTGTGCAGTATTTCCCCGGAGGTGGCTACTTTTCTATCCCCTTGTACAGTGTTTCCCCGGAGGTGACTAACTTCTCTATTCCCTTCTAACACCACTTAGTTTCACAATCCCGACACACCGGGTTCGAAGTCAACCGCATATTAGGAAACAGATCGCCTTGCGTTGGCTTTCACAATGGTATCAGCACCGGTCGCCCACAAAGCTATGAGCAACTACTCAACGTAAAACTGTGTAAAAAAAAAAATCACACACAGCCAGAAAATGCTGGGATTGATTGTCACGTCCAGTAAATGTACATACAGTTAACTGTCTAACTTCCGTCATCTTTAAAATATGTTGCATGTCCTTTGCAGGAAGTTGCGATCAACCCCTGGTTGATGTTTTATGTAATTTTACGCCCAGTAGTTTGCCATTGCTTTCTGAACGTTACAGTTCAACTGATCTGTGCAGGGGATGAACCTCCTGCACCGTGCGCAGGAAGTTTAAAACCTAAACCGCTTGTATCCTTGCGGTTGCGGCGACGCTTCTGTCATCATAAACCTATATAGATCCATGTCACACAAAACTCGCATAAACCTATACATATCGATGTCACACAAAACGCACATAACTTTATAAACATCCATGGCACACCAAACTCGCATAAAACTAACTTATATCCATCCCTCCTAAAACATATAAAACCCGTGTCATCTTAAACACACCCACATCCATTCCCTTTCATAACCTATCCACATCCACGGGTGGATATACGCTGGCGGAGTTGCTAAGGAGATCGGAGCACCGATTGACCTGTCCGGAGTGTAATGACAATGAACACCACTAATCCGTGTTATTTGCCAGAAACTTAGCAAAAATCACCCATTTCCTTTCTGAACATCTAAAAACACTGATTTAACGTACCTTACGTTCACTCACAGTTTATCCCGGTAACTTAAGTCCTCCACTAACGTACCTTGCGCGAACAACTTACACGCTCTGAGAGACAAACAGCTATTCCGAAATCCTGAGACAAGCAGGGGGGGTCTTGTTCTGTATGTGAAGTTTGCAACCCGTCAAAATTACACATACAAGCCGAAATTCCTTGGGGGGAGCCATATGAAATACCGTGTACAAACAAACATGTTATTGATTTTTGTAGTCCCCTGGATTGTGTGATCTAGTGACTTCGCGACGCTGTTTCCAGACAGGAGTGCTGCAGACGGCTTGAGCGGTAAATTGTTTGTCTATGGGTGGTTGGTTGGGTACACCCTGCACAGGCAGTCTCTATTTCCCAGATGGATCCAGGTGAAAGTATAAGGTGAAATGCAGATCTCAGGTGAAATGCAGATCTCAGATGAAATGCAGATCCCAGGTGCTGCCACTGCTTCTTCTTGCTATTGTTGTTGAAGTTGTGAGGGCCTTGTTGTTGTTGTTTTTCTTCTTCTTCTTCTTCTTCTTCTTCTTCTTCTTCTTCTTCTTCTTCTTCTTCTTCTTCTTCTTCTTTTTCTTTTTCTTCTTCTTCTTCTTCTTCTTCTTCTTCTTCTTCTTCTTCTTCTTCTTCTTCTTCTTCTTCTTCTTCTTCTTCTTCTTCACCTCCATCATCTCTTCTTCGTCATCTTCTTAATCTTATCGTTTCGTCTTCATTCTTCTCCGTCCTCGTTTCTTCTTCTTTTTTTTTCTTTCGCTACTTCTTGACTAGCGCAAACAACCATGTCGCTGCACAACCGTCGTTCTCTAAAGCTGTTTATTATTTATTGTTTTTACATCTTTCAATGCCACTTTGCCAAATGGTCCAGAAGCCCTTCTCTTAGTCGCTGTCCATGAGTTGTGCTATAAACCATTCCAATAGTCCTCTCTTGTGATCACAGTCAACCCTACTAGATAACTCCCGGATCCTCTCTCTCTCTCTCTCTCTCTCTCTCTCTCTCTCTCTCTCTCTCTCTCTCTCTCTCTCTCTCTCGCTCTCTTCCTCCCCCATCCCTCCCCTTTCTCTAGCTCTCCTTCTCTCTGTATCTCACCTTATCATTATCTATTTATAGCTCTCTGTTTCTTGTCCTACAATGACCTCATATCTGTCTGTCTATCAGCCTGCTGTCTGTACGCCTGTCTCTGTCCGCGTGTCTGTCTGACCGTCAGTATGTCTACGTTTCGTCAGAATCACGCAAGCTATAACAATTCCTGTGTGGGCGGGTTCTCTACTTTCCAAATGTTGCCTGTTCGGCGGCCTATTAATCCTTCTCTATTCGATGCTCAGCTCTCACGGAATTTCTCAGGTTCCCAATGTGTACGAGCCTCCTCTAAGTTTGTCGCCCCTATCCGAGGTACTAGATGTTAGCAGTTAGTTGCGTATCCTTTATAGGACGTAGCTGTCAACCCCATCATTTTTGCTGTTCGTGATTCCAGGGCAAGGTTACGTTCAGTAGTTTGCCATTGCTTTCTGACCGACCGGTACTCATAACATTTGAATAACGAGGTGCAAACAATAGATTGCACGATTTATTGCCTGGCATATTTCGCTGCATCTCGTAAGGTACGTACTGCAGAATTCACACAACATAAAGTAAAATAACTAGATAAATCCTTCAAGCTGAAATATACACATGTTCGCACAGTAATGTCAATTGTCTACCACGGTAATTTTAAACTAAATAACATGTCTTTCTGTTTGCACAAAACTGACCTATGTAGAGTAATTATTATGGCTTCTGCAAACTTTAACAAATGACTATTTTTTATGTTAAACAACACGCGAAATGCACTGTCTCTATCAATCACATTGCCGCTTTCCAACACGTGCCTCGCAATCGACGAAGCGAGAAGTTTCCGTTGTGTCGACCTCCCTAAGCTCCCATCGCCTGTGTCTAGTAATTTGTCAATCCAATTAGGTATGTGTTCAGCCACTCTGTTGTTCAAATGCCGCTCTGTTCTGCCGATGTACGAACGCCAGGTGGTCTGCTTCCAAACCGCCCGCGGCTGTGTTTCGGACGCGGTTTGCGGGATTACGAATTGCGTTCGCAACCCTTTCGCCACAGAGCCGACTTAACTAGATGTACGATCAGTTTAATCTGTGATCAAGTTGTTGTATACCATCATTTCGTTGTGTTGTAAGACTAAGTGACAAATATCTAATGGCTGTGGAAATGTGGTTTCTGAGGAGTTTAGTTTAGTCGACGGATCAACGTCACGACACACGGGTGTAACCCATAAGTGTTCCGTTCTACTCCTAACTCAAACCTGAGTCCTGATAATCTCAGCTCAGTGCATGAACTCCGTAGCACCGACGAGGATCCTGAAATACTTTGCGTAGATTTTTATCTCGAAATTTTGCCCGGGCAGCGCCGTTAGGCTACTCTTTTTCTATTTCCAACTGCCAAGGGATGTTTTACGTTCGCAACAATACACATGGGCGTCCGATCTCACGACCCAGAGACCAGGGACAATTTTGTTACTAGAAGTCCACGTGAAAGAATCCCGAATCTCACCGGGGCTTGAACCCGGGACTTCCAGCACTCGAGACGGACACCATACCTCGAGACCACTCAGCCCCAAATCCCCCAAATTCTGAGGTTTCTGAGGAAAATGCAAAGAATACCATGGACAGACAGAAAAATCTAATGAACAAGTCCTACAAGAAACAAACGAAAACTGTAAACTGATTAGAGAAATTAGACGTAGACAGTCAAATATTTATGAACACGTTATGGTGACAACTGGCAAGATTGAGGGGAAAAGAACAAGGGGAAGGCAGAAACGTAAATACCTGGATGGCTTGACCACGTGGCATGGACGAGACAAGAATTCGGGGCTGATCCACGACTCCGGTGACCGTGTGAGATGGCCTAACATGATCGCCCATGCTTATCGGCATGGCACATGATGATGATGATGTAACAACCCAAACAGACCACACCATGAATCTAACTGGGTCTGTTGGAGATAGAGACGCACGCCGTACCTTAAGGCCATTCCGTCCCCTTGGCAACTGACTAAGAATATAACAGTATTGTAGGATACATTCCACTGACTAGGTAGTTAGTTAGTTAGTCGCGGTTTCAACTTCAAGACAACGGGTAGTCCCCATTATGCTCCGTTCCTGTGCCAGTGAATGTCACAGAAAATGCTCCTCACTGCCCAGTGTGAAAAGTGGAAGCGACAAGAGTCTCGGCAAGCCAACAGCCCTTACAGGTTCACTGTGCATAATGCCGCCGCCAGAATGCCAACACAAAAGTCCTCCACGAAAATCGACAGTCACCAGAAAGACTTCATTGACCCGGGTTTTATTTCACATGGCTCGGTCTCCTTCCTCAGGGCGACCCGCCGAAAGCACCGCACAAAGCGCGAACTCAGTAGCCGCAGCGACGACTCTCAGGGTCTCCTGAAAAATGCACTCGTGAACCGAAAAGGCAAACCAGTTAATTCAGCGATTGCCAGCCATTGTTCCGAAAATGCAGTTCACTGTGCAAACAACAGCGGACAGCTGTAAAAGCATAAAAGCACGAATTTCACAGCTCACAGTGTCGCGCCACGCACTCACTCAATAGCAGGGCGACGGAACCATGTACTACCAGTCCAACATGAGGAACATGCGAAATCTCCTGTCTGTTCTTTACAACCCTGGCTGTCGTTAGCGTTCTTGTGAAATGCTACACTTGTGTAGTTTAATTGGGTTCATGTCACCTACTTACAAATTCAAGTATCATGTTTCCTATGACGAGGTGACTCCATTATTAAGATGAGTTTGGTTCAAATCTCTCAGTAAATTATCCATTTAATGACCTCATATGCTCTTTGAAGTTCTACTTTCAATCCTAATGTACATTGTATGTTGCGGTGGTTAACGTCAATGTTATTACACTTGTTATGTTGCTCTGTTCAAATTGTATTTCCCATAGCCGTCTCCGAAGTGAAGCTTAGCGGTAATGGAATCCTGCAGTTTATGTCCTGAACCTTCGTTGTACATTTTGCTATATTATATCCTGACCATATTGTCTGTCCGTTTATATCTTTGATGCTCTATGTCGCTTATGCTCTCAGCTATTTCCTCAGATAGGTTTCAGTAAAATGATATCAAACGGCATAAGATTCCTCAACTTCTGCGTCATCATACGGAAACCTGGCATATGTGTCACGAATTATTTGTCCTTTTCCCATCCCCTTAATTATTTATATGGGTATTAATAACTTCTGCTAGGATACCATCAGAACCAGCAGCGTGCCCATCCTTTCGGATGTTGCTATGTGCCTTTGAGGTCGATATATTCGCACGCCCATTACCTCTGACCTCTGCATGGACAGCGCTAAAGTTCACTTCAGGCCTTGGCGAGATTATGTCTGTAAAAGAACGGTCGGAATAACAGTCAGCGGGTCTGGGTTCAATCCCTAGCAGTGACGGGATGTTTTAAATTCCGACTAGGGCGACTTTGGAATCGACCGAGCTTCAAATAAATGGTGGCAGACAAATGTCACAAAAAGTGACAAACACTTCACACCCAAACGTAACCACTCACGCTATAGGCAATGTAGTATGGCGGAATAGTTACAGAAACCAACAGACATCTTCTATGACCACAAGCAGTATAACAATGGAAGTGTTAGCGGCGACAACGACACTGCTGTCTTCAGTGGCAACAGTACACCCATGCTGTGTACTAAGTGATTCAATGAGCACGACTCAGAAGACTGAGGCCAGCTTCGCTTGCAGGTATCGGACTATATCCCCACGGGGTCTACCATTCATATAGTTCATAAACACAAACATGTATTGTGCTGATAGAAGTAGAAAAAAGAAATAGAGACTAGAGGACACACTAGAAAACATAACAATTGAGTGCTATAGTTACCGACCGCTATCTTCGTGCCAGAACATACGGGCGACGTGGGCAATGAAAGACAAGAAAGGCCGGATGGTATTGCCACTATATCAGATGGTCAACGAATGGGTCGAGCTGGCATTATAAACATCCTTAAAGAATTGAGACGGAACAACTTTCAACTGAATGCATCAACATCAAATGCTAGACTGCAAGCAATCGGGTTCAAGATCGATACAACCAGGACAGTACATCACACTCAGTTTGAGAGAAGGCTAGTCCATCAACATCCATCTGGTGCCTCCCTGGCCAAGTCGTCCAGACACCTGTCTCCCCCTCTGAAGGTCATGTGTTCGTTCTCAGACCTTACCGTTCGGTCCAAGAGTGCAACATTTCTGAAGACCTCTGGGGATCATCGCCCTAGCAACGGAGTTCGTGCTTTGTGTAATGCTCTCGGCAGGCACTTAAGTTTCTGTCGAGAAAGGCTGAGCCAGATATCGTACACCCGATGCAATGAAACCGATCCTTTAACTTTGAACCTAGGTACAGTTAGTCTCTAGTCTCTGTACGCTGACGCATTTAATGGGGAAAGATCCGAGCAGTTATGAAGAAGTCAGGAGCGCATTTATAATAATCTTGTCTGAACTAAACCTCCTGAACATCATCATTGTCTTTTCACCTTGTGAAATACATGCCGGAAAACTGGCACATTTGTAACTTGCTTTTTAATAGCCAACGCACTAGAAGGCAATTTTAATTTATTTGTAGGGTTTCACTAAAATACACTATGTAATTCGCACATAATAATGGAAACTCAACCATTACTAGCATAAATATTATATATTATATTGTAAATCAACAGTCCAGTTTTGAAAATTCAAAAAACCCAGTTTTGCCCTTCTGTTTATCAACAACCTAGTTTTTTTTTTTTTTTTTTTTTTTCACGTTTCCATCCTGTTTCAGGATATTGCGGTCAACACCAGCATCTTTCAGCTGTATGTTGATTCCTAGGCTAGATTACGCTCATCAGCACGCCACGACTTTCTGAGCGACCGGCTCCATACTCTCATAAGTCACTTTTGCGATTCGAACCACTGCTAATTCTCGTCGCGTCACGTGACGAGAGTATTCGGGGTTAGCGGAGAAATCAACAACCTAGTGCCTTGCAGTAAA
>JACEFZ010027946.1:330000-462608 GCA_014155875.1 Cepaea nemoralis
CAGACAGACAGACAGACAGACAGACAGACAGACAGACAGACAGACAGACAGACAGATAGATAGATAGATAGATAGATAGATAGATAGATAGATAGATAGATAGATAGATAGATAGATAGATAGATTGATTGATTGATTGATTGATTGATTGATTGATTGATTGATTGATTCCCGCCAGAAACCGGGCCTTGTCAGCTAGTTTATTTATATAATCACGTTTCATGAAAGAACCCACATTTGGAGACGCCTCTGAATCTTCGCGCTGTTTGTTTCAAAACGAAAATCACGTTGAAAATTTTGAATAATGTGGGTCGAGTCTTGGTGAAGCTGTAAAACTGTTAAAATCATGGACGTAATCTTTAAGTCATAATTAATATACCGTATATAAACTGACTTTGAAATCTGCTGTAAAATCTCCAGAACAAACAAAAAATTTTGTTGGGTGGACATAATATAACGTTATATACTAAATCTCATCATTTTACCTCAGTTCGTTACTGAGATATTGAATTTTATATTGAGGCAACCAAAAAAAACACACACTATAGTTAGATTTCCAACTGCTAAGGGATTTTTTTACGAGCGCAACAATACACACGGGCGTCCGATCTCACTACCCAGCGACCAGGGGACATTTTGTTACTAGAAGTCCACGTGAACAATCCCGGTCCTCACCGGGGCTTGAACCCGGGACCTCCAGTATTCGAGGCGGACACCATACCTAGAGACCACTCAGCTTGGGGTTGAACTCTGACCACTCGCTCGATCAGTAAGCTATCTAATCAATGCGCCACCGTAGCATCTAAGCGGTAGATAAGTAAATAAAGGACTCTTATCCGCTAGAAGGAGCATCGAGTATTCGATGCTAGACCCATATTTGTGAAAACCAACCGGCACTCCATGGCTGATGTGGTCAGTATAATCCCGACCTCCTTTACTTCTCCAGACACACCTGGTTCCTATTCTTAGTCAGGTCGACATGGGGACCTAGGTCAATTTAAAAAAAAAATAGGAATTGTCCCAGCTGCGGATTGAACCCAAGACCCCGCGGTCGGCAGGCGAGAATCTAGCCACTGGGCTACCGAGCTGTGAGGCAGGTAGGCACTGTTAATCTCTAAAGTAAATATATGCCAGGTAGGCTTGAGGGTCTCCAACCACGGCGCCTTGATAATCTCCTAGGAAACACAGCGAGACCAGGGTCAAAGCCCCTCCTTGTGGGGATATCAAGTTGGCCGAACATTCAAGCACACTTGGAGTGGTTGAGAGCTGCCTCCTCTAACTCAAGCAGTATACAAATGCAACTGTAAAAATAAAGGACTCTTTCATATGCCTTGAGGCCTATTCGGTATATGTTGCTCGCGCCATATTTTTATACACCAATCAGCATTGTTCCTCTCTGCCCATCACAGATTCACAGTCAGAGGATATCAGGCAACACGTTTCAACCGCGAAGGACACAGGGGGAGTTATAATACTTACACTAAATACAATACTTTGCAGGGAAGTATCTGTGATCTCTGACTACCAAACGGAAATAATAGGTATTGAAATAATGATAAAGGACGTGAAAATAAGAATGTACAAACTTGTATAGCCCAGCAGATAAAGACCTAATACTTTCACTCGATGAGTAACGAGGCAAATGTTACCTTAAGAAAGTAACACGTTGAATCGCCCAAGCAGAGGCAGCATATCTCAATATGAAGAATATTTTCTGCGATCTATCTTTGTCAACCGAAGTGGGGGAAAGAGTTTTTTGGTACCCTTGTTTAGATTGCGTCGACCGGACAACCCAAACTTATTTTAAACTTCCGGTGCGCTGATGCTGAGGTAGGGAGTTTCAACCCCCTACACCGGACAGTTGGGCTCAAATGTTAACTGCTTGTCCTTGACTTGGGGACGTCAATTACAAGTACCTATGAAGTCGGAGTGGGTTCGTCTGATAGCGAGGGATACTGGTAATAGGGAAAGCTAATCAACACGAAAAAGTGGACTAGAAGTAGAGCGTATGGACGACGCTCGAGTTCAAAGCGAGCAAGCTCCCCCATAAAATACGCCTGGACGTGGATTCGAACAGACGTCCATCAGACAAACAGGTGGTGGCACGAGGAATATCATCAGCAGAGTTGATCCACAAAACCAAAGACTGAGATTTGTGGAAAGTCATTAACGCCTACGCCAGTCGGCATGGCACTTGATGATGATGAAAGAACTAAGGTGACCATAGTAACTAACTAAAGACTAAGGTGACCAAAATAACTAATTAATTACTAGGGTGACCAAAATAACTAACTAAAAGACTACTAAAGTGACCAATAAAACTAACTAACGACTAAGGTAACCAAAATAACGAACTAAAGACTGACTCACTGGCACCTTGCCGTCTTGACAGATGATAGTTTGTAAAATGGAGTTATACCTCTCCATAGCACAAAGACTGGGCTGAATTTAGAGACCATGTGTTGTCCATGCAGCATGATCCCTCTCTCGGTCTGCCTAGTTTACTCCAGAGGAAAGGTAACACCAATACATCTGGAACAAGACAAACTGCAGAAGCTGCCGGATCAGCAAAGCGATGCTCTATCTGTCTGCCTATCGGAGCGTCCATCCTAGACCATTGTGCCGACCTAGGCTTAGAGCCTGCTCTGCCCTGCTATGATATTTAGTCTTTAGGTTGTATTTCCTGGCACCAAGATAAGGCTTGTATCCCAATCGCACTCCTCCGCCCGAGGCATAATGTGGGGTGTCGGGTTTGGTAAGCGCCGCCCAACATTCGGTGCAAACGGAAAGCAGCTAGAAGTGTAGTACCGTCTACTGTCATGCGGTAGCTCAGTCATATCTGACTAAGACCGGACATCCCAACATTCGGCGCAAACAGAAAGCAGGAAGTACCGCCTACTGTCATATGATAGCTCAGTCATATCTGACTAAGACCGGACATCCTAACATTCGGCGCAAACAGAAAGCAGATAGTACCGCCTACTGTCATATGATAGCTCAGTCATATCTGACTAAGACCGGACATCCTAACATTCGGCGCAAACAGAAAGCAGGTAGTACCGCCTACTGTCATATGATAGGTCAGTCATATCTGACTAAGACCGGACATCCTAACATTCGGCGCAAACAGAAAGCAGGTAGTACCGCCTACTGTCATATGATAGCTCAGTCATATCTGACTAAGACCGGACATCCTAACATTCGGCGCAAACAGAAAGCAGGTAGTACCGCCTCCTGTCATATGATAGCTCAGTCATATCTGACTAAGACCTGACACCCAACTAAAGACTAAGGTGACCAAAATAACTAACTAAAGGTGACCAACTAACCAAAAACTGAAAAACACATACACACCTCTCATCAGACTCTGACTCGACCTTTTGGATAACTTGTGGCACAATAAAATAACTGATATCAATTTCACTTTCTCCCGTCTCGTTTGACAGTTTTGACATTTCTGAATGTACTATCGCTGAACTATCCATGTCTGCTTCTTTTAAGTTGTTCTTCTTGATTGTATCAGTTTCTTTTGCCAAATGTTCCCGGCCGGTTGTATTCTCTATATGTCGCCCTCACTTCCTGTGAATATATGAAATTTTACATACGAAAGAGTTACTTCTGTACTGTCGGGAGTATTTCTTAGCTTTCATTCACTTTGCATTATACCTGGAAGTGAAGTGAAGACGCCGGCAGATTGGTAACGGAAGGTGGAAAACTATCTCAGTCTGAAACAGACATAACCTATCATGTGGCTAAGAGATTGATAAGAGCAGTTATAGAACCAGGTGGAAAATAGAGCATCCATGCCACCAGAAAGATGTCGCATATTACCAATTCAACTACAAAGATTGATTGATTGATTGATTGATTGATTTAGGAACCGACATCACAGCTTTCGGGGCATTCCCATAAGCGCTCCGTCCCCATCCTCAGCAGCCAGCGAAGAGTTCCAACTACAAAGAACAAGTGATACGTAATATTCAGACTCCACACGGGACACAACATATTGCAGTACCACGATTTTAGTAAACTAAAGATAGGAGATACCGATGAATGTAACTGTGGAACTGGCAAAATTACAGCTAATCATTTGTTGCACGAGTGTCCAATATATGTAGAAAAATATGTTGGCCTACATCCATTCCGTTTGAGGACAAGTTTTATGGACACATCAACAAGCTTAAGTTGACTGCTGTTTTTTTTTTTTGTTTTTTTTTGGAGGGGGGGGGGGGGGATTAATTTAATTCATATTGACACCTGAAGATGAACGAAAAAGAAGAAGATTACATAACCTAGGAGAGCTGTGGATGACAGGGTTTCACTGTCTGCCTTACGTTCTGAAGGTAAGAAGTTAGATCTCAGCAACTGGCTGATAATTGTTCCAAGAACCGTTGGTGTCTAATGGCATCCCATGAATCGTGTTATCCGCGAAGTATGAGAATTGAATAGAAGCGGAAGCAGTCACTGCGGCTTTCCACAAGCTGATGGACAAACAGCACATAGATGTTGTGTTATTAACTGACTCAAAGAACATGGTGAACGTGAAGAAAGGCATGTTTCATGCGGAATGGCACGCTTCATCTGAAAAATAAAACATAGGTAACTTCCATTTGATCATTTCCTCAAGACATGTTGAGGTTTTGTTATATATTTTATCGTCTCGTTTTTGTTGTTCCTTTTACTGAAGATTTCGGTCGAAACGTTTGCCCGTAGTGGTGAGTGACTTCATCCGGTGAGCTTGTTAGCCCTGGTCCTACATCGAAGAAGATCTGCTCAGGGGCAAGAGGACGTCCGGAAAGAAAATTGATTGGCGACATCAAAGACATTGTACCAATATGGAAAAACAAAGACAGAAAATGACACTGCGCACAATGCAGTGGCAATTCCCTTTTGAGTCATACTGGAAAAATATTCTGCAAACTTCTAGAGAAAAGACAACGACCTACAATAGAACCGCAGCTAAGTGAAACACAATTTGAATTTAGGAAACACAAAGGATGCACAGATTCCATATTTGCTCTTAGACAACTTTTAGAAAACTCAAACGAATTTCGTGAAATACTCTACTTAGCAGTGGCGTCACTGGGGTTGGTGTCACCCAGTGCGGTAAACTCTTGGTGTCACCCCTCTAGACTTTCACCATGGTCTTCTTCCGAGTGTTCCTGTACCATATATAATCGCATATAGTAATGTTTGTAAAATAAGTCAAAAAGTTAATAAGGACATAAGAAAGAAAACAAATTGAACAATATAACTTCAATACTTCAAGTAAAACATAAATAAAGAACTTCGACAAACTCGGACAAAGTTAAATTTTTGTTATTTTGCTATGTCTGCTTTGTCAAATTTGCAATTTTTTTATTTTGGTGTCACCCCTTGATGGTGTCACCCGGTGCGGCCCGCACCCCCCGCACCCCCCTAGTGACGTCCCTGCTACTTAGCCTTTGCCGACCAAGAAAAAGCATTTGATAGAGTAGATAGATATAAGCTGTGGAAAATCCTTAAACCATATGAAGTAAGTGCACATCTAACAAAAGCATATTGAAGTTTATACAACAGTGAATGTACGGTAAGAGCAAATGGAGGACGCCTAGAACCCTTCACCATAAGATCCTGAGTACGACAAGGGTGTGTCTTGCCCCCCTTCCCCTCACCCCAATCGCACCTTCTTGTTCATAACATTTATAGACAGAATATGTAAAGAAACCAGCCAAACAGAGACCGTAATAACACCGCATGACGAATAGAATATAGAAGAAGAACCAACGGAGAATTACACCAGTAAAGAACTCCTATTTGCGGGCAATCAAGCACTAATAGCAAAATCAGAAGCAGAACTACAAGTCGACATAAATTGTGTAAGCGAAGTGTGTAAGGAGCATAACATGAAAAGTAGAAAAGTAGCATCAGTAAAACAAAGGTAATGATTATAAATGAAAGAAGAAAAAACAACAAAGATTCATCTAAAAGAACACCCCTTGAAGCAAGTAAAGAGCTTCAAGTTCTTAGGAAGTATAATATCATCAAATGGCAAATCAGAAGACGAGATCGAAAATAGACGCAATAAGGCACACCAACTCATTGGACAAATGGCACCAATACTGAAGAACAAACATGTATCAATAGGTATTTAAAAAAGCACTCTACAACACAATCTTCAAAGTTTGAAGTTCAAACCAACTCTATGCTACCGATGCCAAACCTGGACAACCTCAGAAACAAAATTACAACAACGGAAATGAGATTCCTTAGAAGAATGCCCAATGTATCAATCAAGCAGAGAGAAAATCAGAAATGAGGAAATCATGACTAATGTGGGCGTTATAACAGCGCTAGATATCATCAGAAAGCAGCAAGTTAAATGATTCGGCGACGTAACTAGGCTACCAACTAACAGTATACCACAACAAACAATGATTTACAGGCTCAACGGAACAAGAAGATGAGACTGACCATGTAAACGGTGGATACTAGACATAACAGAATCCATGGGAATCACGATATATGAAGCCCATATACTGGCACTATTCCTCAGTTTAGGCTTCACCTCGACGCCTCAAGGTACAAGATGAACAAGATGAGATGAGATGATATGAGACGATGAAAGACATTGTACAATCACACGGAATGACACTATCCAGTGCCACCCATCGTAGCGCCAGTGCTGGTAGTTGATGGTATAACAGTCTAACACGATGGCCGAACCATTTGATCTTCTGCCTTTCAATATATGTGGCACGAGGTGGTGAGCAGACTATCTGTATGATAACATCAATAATTGAGTTGAGATGAGTTGAGCTGAGCTAAGAACTGACACCATTGCACTCAGGACATTCCCATACGTGCTCCGTCCCCTCGTTCAACAGCCAGTGAAGAGTCATACTGCTCGATGATATTGTTATCCAGCTGCAGTAAATACTTTCTTATTTTCAACTTAGGCTGTACGTGGCAGAAAATCTGGCACTACAGAAGTTGTTGGCGTTTTCAGTTTTCAAAATGGCCGAATGTGGTGGATATGCACCTTCTTGTCGATCTACTAAGTCTAAAACAGAGGAGGTAATACCGAAAATAACATATACATTTTAACAGCGTTCGTGTGCACTACTTATATTTCTTCTTTGTAAACCTCCAGACGGCAGATGAATAAATGCAGAGAAAGCAGCAGTCAACTTAAGCTTGTTGACATCTCCATGTTTTGTTGGTCTTCACATTGCGCGGGTGTAGACTATATACTGTTACTTTTTTGTATATCCCATTTACAGTACATCGCTGTCAACACCAGCATTTTACTGTTGTTGTTGATGTCTTGGTAAGTTTTACGTTGAATAGTTTGCCATTGCTTTCTGAACGACCGGCTCCCATAGCAACACGTTAAAACTCCAGCGCGACACGCTCTGCTGCCAAATCGGTCACCGCCACGTTTCTAACGCGTGGTAAGCGGCTCACGAATCGCGTTCGCGGGCCACGGAGACCGGCTGTTACTATATTACTATAATTATATTTGAAAATTAGAAATAGATACTAGCTGTCGATGAATTGTAATGTCTCCAGATCTTTTGTTTTCTCTGTACAGTGAAAATATTTTCAGAAATATAGAAGATATGGAAGGAGTCAACATTGGGGGACGATACATCAATAACATTAGATATGCATGATCTCCTGTGACTACATTAAAAACGTGACGAGAAGAATAAAAAGATGAAAGCAATGAAGAGAAAATTATAATTGGAAAAAATGTTCCTACTTACCTCAGAATTCCGAGCTGTGTATGATACACAGGTCGGAATTATGAGGTAAGTAGGAACATTTTTTCCAATTTCCATTTTCTCTTCATTTCTTTCATTTTTTTCATCTTTTTATTCTTCTCGTCACGTTTTAATGTAGTCACAGGAGATCTCAGTGACTATATGTTGTGTTTTGTGAATGTGTTTGTTTGTTGATGAAGGCTAATCGCCGCAACGTCCTGTATGTATCGTAATTCTGTTATGTAAAGCTGCACTACTTTGTATCATTGTATATTGTTTATAACTTGCTATAGACGTTAGTGAACGCAGTTTCTCAATTCCCTGACTCTTGGGTCAAGGGTTGGAAATCAGCTGCTGACGGTTTCAAAGCAGGTCGTCTAGCGCTGATTTCGATAGCATGAAGTGTTGGTCATTCTGTAAGCAGTGGCAAACAAGTGAACGTAAAATTGCCTAATCACTCACAAAGTCAATAAATGCTGTCCTGTAAAGGACATGGAACTAACTGTTTCAAATATCAAGTAATTATCTTGCCATGCCTTGTAATATTTCTTATTTTATTGTCACTTTTCAGGTGGTAGAAGAAGCTGTAAGTATTTAATTATGTCGATATGTTTGTGTTTACTGTCATCAGATTGTTGTTGGTATTATAGTGTTTACTGTCATCTAGTTGTGGGTAGTATATTGTTTACTGTCATCTAGTTGTGGGTAGTATAGTGTTTACTGTCATTTAGTTGCTGTTAGTATCATAGTGTTTACTGTCATCTAGTTGTGGGTAGTATAGTGTTTACTGTCATCTAGTTGTGGGTAGTATAGTGTTTACTGCCATCTAGTTGTGGGTAGTATAGTGTTTACTGTCATTTAGTTGTTGTTAGTATCATAGTGTTTACTGTCATCTAGTTGTGGGTAGTATAGGGTTTACTGTCATCTAGTTATGGGTAGTATAGTGTTTACTGTCATCTAGTTGTGGGTAGTATAAGGTTTACTGTCATTTAGTTGCGGGTAGTATAGTTTTTACTGTCATTTAGCTGCTGTTAGTATCATAGTGTTTACTGTCATCTAGTTTATAGTATCATAGTGTTTACTGTCATCTAGTTTATAGTATCATATTGTTTACTGTCATCTAGTTGTGGGTAGTATAGTGTTTACTGTCATCTAGTTGTGGGTAGTATAGTGTTTACTGTCATCTAGTTGTGGGTAGTATAGTGTTTACTGTCATCTAGTTGTGGGTAGTATAAGGTTTACTGTCATCTAGTTGTGGGTAGTATAAGGTTTACTGTCATTTAGTTGCGGGTAGTATAGTTTTTACTGTCATTTAGTTGCTGTTAGTATCATAGTGTTTACTGTCATCTAGTTGTGGGTAGTATAGTGTTTACTGCCATCTAGTTGTGGGTAGTATAGTGTTTACTGTCATTTAGTTGTTGTTAGTATCATAGTGTTTACTGTCATCTAGTTGTGGGTAGTATAGGGTTTACTGTCATCTAGTTATGGGTAGTATAGTGTTTACTGTCATCTAGTTGTGGGTAGTATAAGGTTTACTGTCATTTAGTTGCGGGTAGTATAGTTTTTACTGTCATTTAGTTGCTGTTAGTATCATAGTGTTTACTGTCATCTAGTTTATAGTATCATAGTGTTTACTGTCATCTAGTTTATAGTATCATATTGTTTACTGTCATCTAGTTGTGGGTAGTATAGTGTTTACTGTCATCTAGTTGTGGGTAGTATAGTGTTTACTGTCATCTAGTTGTGGGTAGTATAGTGTTTACTGTCATCTAGTTGTGGGTAGTATAGTTTTTACTGTCATCTAGTTGCGGGTAGTATAGTTCTTACTGTCATTTAGTTGCTGTTAGTATCATAGTGTTTACTGTCATCTAGTTTATAGTATCATATTGTTTACTGTCATCTAGTTGTGGGTAGTATAGTGTTTACTGTCATCTAGTTGTGGGTAGTATAGTGTTTACTGTCATCTAGTTGCGGGTAGTATAGTTTTTACTGTCATTTAGTTGCTGTTAGTATCATAGTGTTTACTGTCATCTAGTTTATAGTATCATAGTGTTTACTGTCATCTAGTTTATAGTATCATATTGTTTACTGTCATCTAGTTGTGGGTAGTATAGTGTTTACTGTCATCTAGTTGTGGGTAGTATAGTGTTTACTGTCATCTAGTTGTGGGTAGTATAGTGTTTATTGTCATCTAGTTGTGGGTAGTATAGTGTTTACTGTCATCTAGTTGTGGGTAGTATAGTGTTTACTGTCATCTAGTTGTGGGTATTATAGTGTTTACTGCCATCTAGTTGTGGGTAGTATAGTGTTTACTGTCATCTAGTTGTGGGTAGTATAGTGTTTACTGTCATCTAGTTGTGGGTAGTATAGTGTTTACTGTCATCTAGTTGTGGGTAGTATAGTGTTTACTGTCATCTAGTTGTGGGTAGTATAGTGTTTACTGTCATCTAGTTGTGGGTAGTATAGTGTTAACTGTCATCTAGTTGTGGGTAGTATAGTGTTTACTGTCATCTAGTTGTGGGTAGTATAGTGTTTATTGTCATCTAGTTGTGGGTAGTATAGTGTTTACTGTCATCTAGTTGTGGGTAGTATAGTGTTTACTGTCATTTAGTTGCTGTTAGTATCATAGTGTTTACTGTCATCTAGTTGTGGGTAGTATAGTGTTTACTGTCATTTAGTTGCTGTTAGTATCATAGGGTTTACTGTCATCTAGTTATGGGTAGTATAGTGTTTACTGTCATCTAGTTGTGGGTAGTATAAGGTTTACTGTCATTTAGTTGCGGGTAGTATAGTTTTTACTGTCATTTAGTTGCTGTTAGTATCATAGTGTTTACTGTCATCTAGTTGTGGGTAGTATAGGGTTTACTGTCATTTAGTTGTGGGTAGTATAATTTTTACTGTCATTTAGTTGCTGTTAGTATCATAGTGTTTACTGTCATCTAGTTTATAGTATCATAGTGTTTACTGTCATCTAGTTTATAGTATCATATTGTTTACTGTCATCTAGTTGTGGATAGTATAGGGTTTACTGTCATCTAGTTGTGGGTAGTATAGGGTTTACTGTCATCTAGTTGTGGGTAGTATAGTGTTTACTGTCATCTAGTTGTGGGTAGTATATTGTTTACTGTCATCTAGTTGTGAGTAGTATAGTGTTTACTTCATTTAGTTGCTGTTAGTATCATAGTGTTTACTGCCATCTAGTTGTGGGTAGTATAGTGTTTACTGTCATCTAGTTGTGGGTAGTATAAGGTTTACTGTCATTTAGTTGTGGGTAGTATAGTATTTACTTCATTTAGTTGCTGTTAGTATCATAGTGTTTACTGTAATCTAGTTTATAGTATCATAGTGTTTACTGTCATCTAGTTGTGGGTAGTATAGGGTTTACTGTCATCTAGTTGTGGGTAGTATAGGGTTTACTGTCATCTAGTTGTGGGTAGTATAGGGTTTACTGTCATCTAGTTTATAGTATCATAGTGTTTACTGTCATCTAGTTTATAGTATTATAGTGTTTACTGTCATCTAGTTTATAGTATCATAGTGTTTACTGTCATCTAGTTTATAGTATCATAGTGTTTACTGTCATCTAGTTTATAGTATCATAGTGTTTACTGTCATCTAGTTTATAGTATTATAGTGTTTACTGTCATCTAGTTTATAGTATTATAGTGTTTACTGTCACCTAGTTGCTGTTGGTATTTACTGTCATCTAGCTGTTAGTATTATAGTACTTACTGTCATCTATCAAGAAATTATCTTGTCATGCATTGTAATATTTTTTTTTTCACTTTTCAGGTGGTAGAAGAAGCTGTAAGTATTTAATTATGCCGATATGTTTGTGTTTGCTGTCACCAGGTTGTTGTTGGTATTATATTATTTACTGTCATCTAGTTGTGGTTTCTGAGGAAAATGCAAAGAATACCATGGGCAGCCAGAAAGACCAATGAACAAGTCCTACAAGAAACAAATGAAGATCGTAAACTGATTAGAGACACTAGATGTAGACAGTCAAAATTGTTTGGGCATGTTATGAGAAGAAATGAATTGGAGAACTTGGTGACAACTGATAAGATCGAAGGAAACAGACCAAGAGGAAGACCTAGAAGTAAATACCTGGATGGCTTGGCCTCGTGACATGGTCGAGACAGAAACACTGAGCTGATCCACGACTCTGGTGATCGAGTGAGATGGCAAAACATGACCGCCCACGCTTACCGGCATGGCACATGGTGGATGGAGTTGTGGATAGTATATTGTTTATTGTCATCTAGTTGTGGATAGTATAGTGTTTACTGTCATCTAGTTGTGGGTAGTATAGGAGGGTGTAATGTCAACTAGTTGTGGGTAGTATAGTGTTTACTGTCATCTAGTTGTGGGTAGTATATTGTTTACTGTCATCTAGTTGTGGGTAGTATAGGGTTTACTGTCATCTAGTTGTGGGTGGTATAGGAGGGTTTAATGTCAACTAGTTGTGGGTAGTATATTGTTTACTGTCATCTAGTTGTGGGTAGTATAGGGTTTACTGTCATCTAGTTGTGGGTAGTATAGGGTTTACTGTCATCTAGTTGTGGGTAGTATATTGTTTACTGTCATCTAGTTGTGGGTAGTATAGGGTTTACTGTCATCTAGTTGTGGGTAGTATAGGGTTTACTGTCATCTAGTTGTGGGTAGTATAGGGTTTACTGTCATCTAGTTGTGGGTGGTATAGGAGGGTTTAATGTCAACTAGTTGTGGGTAGTATATTGTTTACTGTCATCTAGTTGTGGGTAGTATAGGGTTTACTGTCATCTAGTTGTGGGTATTATAGTGTTTACTGTCATCTAGTTGTGGGTATTATAGTGTTTACTGTCATCTAGTTGTGGGTAGTATAGGGTTTACTGTCATCTAGTTGTGGGTAGTATAGTGTTTACTGTCATCTAGTTGTGGGTAGTATAGGAGGGTTTAATGTCAACTAGTTGTGGGTAGTATATTGTTTACTGTCATCTAGTTGTGGGTAGTATAGGGTTTACTGTCATCTAGTTGTGGGTAGTATAGTGTTTACTGTCATCTAGTTGTGGGTAGTATATTGTTTACTGTCATCTAGTTGTGGGTATTATAGTGTTTTCTGTCATCTTGTTGTGGGTAGTATAGGAGGGTTTAATGTCAACTAGTGGTGGGTAGTATAGTGTTTACTGTCATCTAGTTGTGGGTAGTATAGTGTTTACTGTCATCTAGTTGTGGGTAGTATAGTGTTTACTGTCATCTAGTTGTGGGTAGTATATTGTTTACTGTCATCTAGTTGTGGGTAGTATAGTGTTTACTGTCATCTAGTTGTGGGTAGTATAGTGTTTACTGTCATCTAGTTGTGGGTATTATAGTGTTTACTGTCATCTAGTTGTGGGTAGTATAGTGTTTACTGTCATCTAGTTGTGGGTAGTATATTGTTTACTGTCATCTAGTTGTGGGTAGTATAGTGTTTACTGTCATCTAGTTGTGGGTAGTATATTGTTTACTGTCATCTAGTTGTGGGTATTATAGTGTTTACTGTCATCTAGTTGTGGGTATTATAGTGTTTACTGTCATCTAGTTGTGGGTATTATAGTGTTTACTGTCATCTAGTTGTGGGTAGTATATTGTTTACTGTCATCTAGTTGTGGGTAGTATATTGTTTACTGTCATCTAGTTGTGGGTAGTATATTGTTTACTGTCATCTAGTTGTGGGTAGTATATTGTTTACTGTCATCTAGTTGTGGGTAGTATATTGTTTACTGTCATCTAGTTGTGGGTATTATAGTGTTTACTGTCATCTAGTTGTGGGTAGTATAGTGTTTACTGTCATCTAGTTGTGGGTATTATAGTGTTTACTGTCATCTAGTTGTGGGTAGTATATTGTTTACTGTCATCTAGTTGTGGGTATTATAGTGTTTACTGTCATCTAGTTGTGGGTAGTATAGTGTTTACTGCCATCTAGTTGTGGGTAGTATAGTGTTTACTGTCATCTAGTTGTGGGTAGTATATTGTTTACTGTCATCTAGTTGTGGGTATTATAGTGTTTACTGTCATCTAGTTGTGGGTAGTATAGTGTTTACTGTCATCTAGTTGTGGGTAGTATAGTGTTTACTGTCATCTAGTTGTGGGTAGTATATTGTTTATTGTTATCTAGTTGTGGGTAGTATATTGTTTACTGTCATCTAGTTGTGGGTATTATAGTGTTTACTGTCATCTAGTTGTGGGTAGTATAGTGTTTACTGTCATCTAGTTGTGGGTAGTATATTGTTTACTGTCATCTAGTTGTGGGTAGTATATTGTTTACTGTCATCTAGTTGTGGGTCTTATAGTGTTTACTGTCATCTAGTTGTGGGTCTTATAGTGTTTACTGTCATCTAGTTGTGGGTAGTATATTGTTTATTGTTATCTAGTTGTGGGTATTATAGTGTTTACTGTCATCTAGTTGTGGGTAGTATATTGTTTATTGTCATCTAGTTGTGGGTAGTATATTGTTTATTGTTATCTAGTTGTGGGTATTATAGTGTTTACTGTCATCTAGTTGTGGGTAGTATATTGTTTATTGTCATCTAGTTGTGGGTAGTATATTGTTTATTGTCATCTAGTTGTGGGTAGTATATTGTTTATTGTTATCTAGTTGTGGGTATTATAGTGTTTACTGTCATCTAGTTGTGGGTAGTATATTGTTTATTGTCATCTAGTTGTGGGTAGTATATTGTTTATTGTTATCTAGTTGTGGGTATTATAGTGTTTACTGTCATCTAGTTGTGGGTATTATATTGTTTACTGTCATCTAGTTGTGGGTATTATATTGTTTACTGTCATCTAGTTGTGGGTATTATAGTGTTTACTGTCATCTAGTTGTGGGTATTATATTGTTTACTGTCATCTAGTTGTGGGTATTATATTGTTTACTGTCATCTAGTTGTGGGTATTATAGTGTTTACTGTCATCTAGTTGTGGGTATTATATTGTTTACTGTCATCTAGTTGTGGGTATTATATTGTTTACTGTCATCTAGTTGTGGGTATTATAGTGTTTACTGTCATCTAGTTGTGGGTATTATAGTGTTTACTGTCATCTAGTTGTGGGTATTATAGTGTTTACTGTCATCTAGTTGTGGGTATTATAGTGTTTACTGTCATCTAGTTGTGGGTATTATAGTGTTTACTGTCATCTAGTTGTGGGTATTATAGTGTTTACTGTCATCTAGTTGTGGGTATTATAGTGTTTACTGTCATCTAGTTGTGGGTATTATAGTGTTTACTGTCATCTAGTTGTGGGTATTATAGTGTATAGTGTTTACTGTCATCTAGTTGTGGGTATTATAGTGTTTACTGTCATCTAGTTGTGGGTATTATAGTGTTTACTGTCATCTAGTTGTGGGTATTATAGTGTTTTACTGTCATCTAGTTGTGGGTAGTATATTGTTTACTGTTATCTAGTTGTGGGTATTATAGTGTTTACTGTCATCTAGTTGTGGGTATTATATTGTTTACTGTCATCTAGTTGTGGGTATTATAGTGTTTACTGTCATCTAGTTGTGGGTAGTATATTGTTTACTGTCATCTAGTTGTGGGTATTATAGTGTTTACTGTCATCTAGTTGTGGGTATTATAGTGTTTACTGTCATCTAGTTGTGGGTAGTATAGTGTTTACTGTCATCTAGTTGTGGGTATTATAGTGTTTACTGTCATCTAGTTGTGGGTATTATAGTGTTTACTGTCATCTAGTTGTGGTATTATAGTGTTTACTGTCATCTAGTTGTGGGTAGTATATTGTTTACTGTCATCTATGTGTGGGTAGTATATTGTTTACTGTCATCTAGTTGTGGGTATTATAGTGTTTACTGTCATCTAGTTGTGGTAGTATATTGTTTACTGTCATCTAGTTGTGGGTATTATAGTGTTTACTGTCATCTAGTTGTGGGTATTATAGGTTTTACTGTCATCTAGTTGTGGGTATTATAGTGTTTACTGTCATCTAGTTGTGGTAGTATATTGTTTACTGTCATCTAGTTGTGGGTATTATAGTGTTTACTGTCATCTAGTTGTGGGTATTATAGTGTTTACTGTCATCTAGTTGTGGGTAGTATATTGTTTACTGTCATCTAGTTGTGGGTAGTATAGGGTTTACTGTCATCTAGTTGTGGGTATTATAGGGTTTACTGTCATCTAGTTGTGGGTATTATATTGTTTATTGTCATCTAGTTGTGGGTAGTATAGGGTTTACTGTCATCTAGTTGTGGGTAGTATATTGTTTACTGTCATCTAGTTGTGGGTAGTATAGGGTTTACTGTAATCTAGTTGTGGGTAGTATAGGGTTTACTGTCATCTAGTTGTGGGTAGTATAGGGTTACTGTCATCTAGTTGTGGGTAGTATAGGAGGGTTTAATGTCAACTAGTTGTGGGTAGTATATTGTTTTCTGTCATCTAGTTGTGGGTAGTATAGGGTTTACTGTCATCTAGTTGTGGGTATTATAGTGTTTACTGTCATCTAGTTGTGGGTATTATAGTGTTTACTGTCATCTAGTTGTGGGTAGTATATGGTTTACTGTCATCTAGTTTGTGGTATTATAGTGTTTACTGTCAGCTAGTTGTGGTAGTATATTGTTTACTGTCATCTAGTTGTGGGTAGTATAGGGTTTAACTGTCATCTAGTTGTGGGTAGTATAGTGTTTACTGTCCATCTAGTTGTGGGTAGTATAGTGTTTACTGTCATCTAGTTGTGGGTAGTATAGTGTTTACTGTCATCTAGTTGTGGGTAGTATATTGTTTACTGTCATCTAGGTTGTGGGTATTAATAGTGTTTACTGTCCATCTAGTTGTGGGTAGTATATTGTTTACTGTCATCTAGTTGGGGGTATTATAGTGTTTACTGTCATCTAGTTGTGGTAGTATAGTGTTTACTGTCATCTAGTTGTGGGTAGTATAGTGTTTACTGTCAGCTAGTTGTGGGTAGTAAGTTGTTTACTGTCATCTAGTTGTGGGTAGTATAGTGTTTACTGTCATTAGTTTGGGTAGTTATTGTTTACTGTCATTAGTTTGGGTATTTAGTGTTTCGTCATCTAGTTGTGGGTATTATAGTGTTTACTTCATCTAGTTGTGGGTAGTATATTGTTTACTGTCATCTAGTTGTGGGTATATAAAAAAAAAAAAAAAAAAAAAAAAAAAAAAAAAAAAAAAAAAAAAAAAAAAAAAAAAAAAAAAAAAAAAAAAAAAAAAAAAAAAAAAAAAAAAAAAAAAAAAAAAAAAAAAAAAAAAAAAAAAAAAAAAAAAAAAAAAAAAAAAAAAAAAAAAAAAAAAAAAAAAAAAAAAAAAAAAAAAAAAAAAAAAAAAAAAAAAAAAAAAAAAAAAAAAAAAAAAAAAAAAAAAAAAATTGTGGGTATTATAGGTTTACTGTCATCTAGTTGTGGGTAGTATAGTGTTTACTGTCATCTAGTTGTGGGTAGTATATTGTTTACTGTCATCTAGTTGTGGGTAGTATAGTGTTTACTGTCATCTAGTTGTGGGTAGTATAGTGTTTACTGTCATCTAGTTGTGGGTATTATAGTGTTTACTGTCATCTAGTTGTGGGTATTATAGTGTTTACTGTCATCTAGTTGTGGGTAGTATATTGTTTATTGTTATCTAGTTGTGGGTAGTATATTGTTTACTGTCATCTAGTTGTGGGTAGTATAGTGTTTACTGTCATCTAGTTGTGGGTATTATAGTGTTTACTGTCATCTAGTTGTGGGTAGTATAGTGTTTATTGTTATCTAGTTGTGGGTAGTATAGTGTTTACTGTCATCTAGTTGTGGGTATTATAGTGTTTACTGCCATCTAGTTGTGGGTATTATAGTGTTTACTGTCATCTAGTTGTGGGTAGTATATTGTTTACTGTCATCTAGTTGTGGGTATTATAGTGTTTACTGTCATCTAGTTGTGGGTATTATAGTGTTTACTGTCATCTAGTTGTGGGTATTATAGTGTTTACTGCAATCTAGTTGTGGGTATTATAGTGTTTACTGTCATCTAGTTGTGGGTAGTATATTGTTTATTGTTATCTAGTTGTGGGTAGTATATTGTTTACTGTCATCTAGTTGTGGGTAGTATATTGTTTACTGTCATCTAGTTGTGGGTAGTATATTGTTTACTGTCATCTAGTTGTGGGTAGTATAGTGTTTACTGTCATCTAGTTGTGGGTAGTATATTGTTTATTGTTATCTAGTTGTGGGTAGTATAGTGTTTACTGTCATCTAGTTGTGGGTATTATAGTGTTTACTGTCATCTAGTTGTGGGTAGTATATTGTTTACTGTCATCTAGTTGTGGGTAGTATAGTGTTTACTGTCATCTAGTTGTGGGTAGTATATTGTTTACTGTTATCTAGTTGTGGGTAGTATAGTGTTTACTGTCATCTAGTTGTGGGTATTATAGTGTTTACTGTCATCTAGTTGTGGGTATTATAGTGTTTACTGTCATCTAGTTGTGGGTAGTATATTGTTTACTGTCATCTAGTTGTGGGTAGTATATTGTTTACTGTCATCTAGTTGTGGGTATTATAGTGTTTACTGTCATCTAGTTGTGGGTAGTATAGTGTTTACTGTCATCTAGTTGTGGGTATTATAGTGTTTACTGTCATCTAGTTGTGGGTATTATAGTGTTTACTGTCATCTAGTTGTGGGTATTATAGTGTTTACTGTCATCTAGTTGTGGGTAGTATATTGTTTACTGTCATCTAGTTGTGGGTAGTATATTGTTTACTGTCATCTAGTTGTGGGTAGTATATTGTTTACTGTCATCTAGTTGTGGGTATTATAGTGTTTACTGTCATCTAGTTGTGGGTAGTATATTGTTTACTGTCATCTAGTTGTGGGTATTATAGTGTTTACTGTCATCTAGTTGTGGGTATTATAGTGTTTACTGTCATCTAGTTGTGGGTATTATAGTGTTTACTGTCATCTAGTTGTGGGTAGTATATTGTTTACTGTCATCTAGTTGTGGGTATTATAGTGTTTACTGTCATCTAGTTGTGGGTATTATAGTGTTTACTGTCATCTAGTTGTGGGTAGTATATTGTTTACTGTCATCTAGTTGTGGGTATTAAAGTGTTTACTGTCATCTAGTTGTGGGTATTATAGTGTTTACTGTCATCTAGTTGTGGGTAGTATATTGTTTACTGTCATCTAGTTGTGGGTATTATAGTGTTTACTGTCATCTAGTTGTGGGTATTATAGTGTTTACTGTCATCTAGTTGTGGGTATTATAGTGTTTACTGTCATCTAGTTGTGGGTATTATAGTGTTTACTGTCATCTAGTTGTGGGTATTATAGTGTTTACTGTCATCTAGTTGTGGGTATTATAGTGTTTACTGTCATCTAGTTGTGGGTATTATAGTGTTTACTGTCATCTAGTTGTGGGTATTATAGTGTTTACTGTCATCTAGTTGTGGGTAGTATAGTGTTTACTGTCATCTAGTTGTGGGTAGTATAGTGTTTACTGTCATCTAGTTGTGGGTAGTATAGTGTTTACTGTCATCTAGTTGTGGGTATTAGTAGTGTTTACTGTCATCTAGTTGTGGTATTATTTGTTTACTGTCATCTAGTTGTGGGTATTATAGTGTTTACTGTCATCTAGTTGTGGTAGTATATTGTTTACTGTCATCTAGTTGTGGGGTAGTAGTATGTTATACTGTCATCTAGTTGTGGGTAGTTATAGTGTTTACTGTCATCTAGTTGTGGGTATTATATTGTTTACTGTCATCTAGTTGTGGGTAGTATATTGTTTACTGTCATCTAGTTTGTGGGTAGTATAGTGTTTACTGTCATCTAGTTGTGGGTATTATAGTGTTTACTGTCATCTAGTTGTGGGTATTATAGTGTTTACTGTCATCTAGTTGTGGGTAGTATAGTGTTTACTGTCATCTAGTTGTGGGTATTATAGTGTTTACTGTCATCTGTTGTGGTATTATAGTGTTTACTGTCATCTAGTTGTGGGTATTAAGTGTTTACTGTCATCTAGGTTGTGGGTAGTGATAGTGTTTACTGTCATCTAGTTGTGGGTAGTATAGTGTTTACCTGTCATCTAGTTGTGGGTAATGTATAGTGGTTTACTGTGTCATCTTAGTTGTGGGTAAGTATAGGAGTGTTTAATGTCAAATCTAGTTGTGGGGTTATTATAGTGTTTTACTGTTCATCGTAGTTGTGGGTAGTATATGAGGGTTTAATTGGCAATCTAGTTTGTGGGTATATAGGTGTTTACTGTCATCTAGTTGTGGTAGTATATTGTTTACTGTCATCTAGTGTGGGTAGTATAGGTGTTTACTTGTTATCTAGTTGTGGGTAGTATAGTGTTTACTGTCATCTAGTTGTGGGTATTATAGTGTTTACTGTCATCTAGTTGTGGGTATTATAGTGTTTACTGTCATCTAGTTGTGGGTAGTATATTGTTTATTGTTATCTAGTTGTGGGTAGTATATTGTTTACTGTCATCTAGTTGTGGGTAGTATAGTGTTTACTGTCATCTAGTTGTGGGTATTATAGTGTTTACTGTCATCTAGTTGTGGGTAGTATAGTGTTTATTGTTATCTAGTTGTGGGTAGTATAGTGTTTACTGTCATCTAGTTGTGGGGTATTATAGTGTTTACTGCCATCTAGTTGTGGGTATTATAGTGTTTACTGTCATCTAGTTGTGGGTAGTATATTGTTTTACTGTCATCTAGTTTGTGGGTATTTATAGTGTTTACTGTCATCTAGTTGTGGGTAATTATAGTGTTTACTGTCATCTAGTTGTGGGTTATTATAGGTGTTACTGCAATCTAGTTGTGGGTATTATAGTGTTTACCTGTCATCTAGTTGTGGGTAGTATATTGTTTATTGTTATCTAGTTGTGGGTAGTATATTGTTTATTGTCATCTAGTTGTGGGTAGTATATTGTTTATTGTCATCTAGTTGTGGGTATTATAGTGTTTACTGTCATCTAGTTGTGGGTAGTAATATTGTTTACTGTCATCTAGTTGTGGGTAGTATATTGTTTATTGTTATCTAGTTGTGGGTAGTATATTGTTTACTGTTATCTAGTTGTGGGTAGTATATTGTTTATTGTTATCTAGTTGTGGGTAGTATATTGTTTATTGTTATCTAGTTGTGGGTAGTATATTGTTTATTGTTATCTAGTTGTGGGTAGTATATTGTTTACTGTCATCTAGTTGTGGGTAGTATATGTTTACTGTCATCTAGTTGTGGGTATTATTGTTTATTGTTATCTAGTTGTGGGTAGTATATTGTTTACTGTCATCTAGTTGTGGGTAGTATAGGAGGGTTTAATGTCAACTAGTTGTGGGTAGTATAGTGTTTACTGTCATCTAGTTGTGGGTATATATGTTTATGTATCTATTGTGGTAGTATATTGTTTATTGTTATCTAGTTGTGGGTATATAGTGTTTACTGTCATCTAGTTGTGGGTATTATAGTGTTTACTGTCATCTAGTTGTGGGTATTATATTGTTTACTGTCATCTAGTTGTGGTATATATGTTTATGTTATCTAGTTGTGGGTAGTATATGTTTACTGTCATCTAGTTGTGGGTATTATAGTGTTTATACTGTCATCTAGTTGTGGGTATTATAGTGTTTACTGTCATCTAGTTGTGGGTATTATAGTGTTACTGTCATCTAGTTGTGGGTAGTATAAGTGTTTACTGTCATCTAGTTGTGGGTAGTATATTGTTTTACTGTCATCTAGTTTGTGGGTAGTATATGTGTTTCAGCTGGGGTCATCTAGTTGTGGGTATTATATTGTTTACTGTCATCTAGTTGGTGGGTATTATCTTGTTTACTGTCATCTAGTTGTGGGTAGTATATTGTTTACTGTCATCTAGTTGTGGGTAGTATATTGTTTACTGTCATCTAGTTGTGGGTAGTATATTGTTTACTGTCATCTAGTTGTGGGTATTATAGTGTTTACTGTCATCTAGTTGTGGGTATTATAGTGTTTACTGTCATCTAGTTGGGGTATTATAGTGTTTACTGTAATCTAGTTGTGGGTAGTATATTGTTTTACTGTCATCTAGTTGTGGGTATAGTGTTTTACTGTCATCTAGTTGTGGGTAGTATATTGTTTACTGTCATCTAGTTGTGGGTAGTATAGTGTTTACTGTCATCTAGTTGTGGGTATTATAGTGTTTACTTGTCATCTAGTTGTGGGTATTATAGTGTTTACTGTCATCTAGTTGTGGGTATTATAGTGTTTACTGTCATCTAGTTGTGGGTAGGTATATTGTTTACTGTCAATCTAGTTGTGGGTAGTATAGTGTTTACTGTCATCTAGTTGTGGGTAGTATAGTGTTTACTGTCATCTAGTTGTGGGTAGTATAGTGTTTACTGTCAATCTAGTTGTGTGTATTATAGTGTTTTACTGTCATCTAGTTGTGGGTAGTATTATTGTTGTTACTGGGGGGGGGTCACTCTAGTTGTGGGTATTATAGTGTTTACTGTCATCTAGTTGTGGGTAGTATAGTGTTTACTGTCATCTATTTGTGGGTATTATAGTGTTTACTGTCATCTAGTTGTGGGTATTATAGTGTTTACTGTCATCTAGTTGTGGGTATTATAGTGTTTACTGTCATCTAGTTGTGGGTATTATAGTGTTTACTGTCATCTAGTTGTGGTATTATAGTGTTTACTGTCATCTAGTTGTGGGTAGTATATTGTTTACTGTCATCTAGTTGTGGGTAGTATAGTGTTTACTTGTCATCTAGTTGTGGGTAGTATATTGTTTACTGTCATCTAGTTGTGGGTATTAAATTGTTTACTTGTCATCTAGTTGTGGGGTAGTATATTGTTTACTGTCATCTAGTTGTGTGTATTATAGTGTTTACTGTCATCTAGTTGTGGGTATTATAGTGTTTACTTGTCCATCTAGTTGTGGGTATGTATATTGTTTTAATGTCATACTAGTTGTGGGTAGTATAGTTGTTTACTGTCATCTAGTTGTGGGTATTATAGTGTTTACTGTTCATCTAGTTGTGGGTAGTATATTGTTTACTGTCATCTAGTTGTGGTAGTATATTGTTTACTGTCATCTAGTTGTGGGTATTATATTGTTTACTTGTCATCTAGTTGTGGGTAGTATAGTGTTTCACTGTCATCTAGTTGTGGGTATATATGTTTACTGTCATCTAGTTGTGGGTATATATGTTTCTGTCATCTAGTTGTGGGTATATAGTGTTTACTGTCATCTAGTTGTGGTATTATAGTGTTTACTGTCATCTAGTTGTGGGTATATATGTTTACTGTCATCTAGTTGTGGGTATATAGTTTTTTCTAGTTGTGGTATAGTTTTACTGTCATCTAGTTGTGGTATATATGTTTATGTCATCTAGTTGTGGTATATATGTTATTATCTAGTTGTGGGTATATATGTTTATGTATTAGTTGTGGGTATATGTTTATGTATCTAGTTGTGGGTATAGTTTATGTATCTAGTGTGGTATTATGTTTATGTATCTATCATCTAGTTGTGGGTAGTATATTGTTTACTGTCATCTAGTTGTGGGTATTATAGTGTTTACTGTCATCTAGTTGTGGGTAGTATATTGTTTACTGTCATCTAGTTGTGGGTATTATATTGTTTACTGTCATCTAGTTGTGGGTAGTATAGTGTTTACTGTCATCTAGTTGTGGGTAGTATATTGTTTACTGTCATCTAGTTGTGGGTATTATAGTGTTTACTGTCATCTAGTTGTGGGTAGTATATTGTTTACTGTCATCTAGTTGTGGGTATTATATTGTTTACTGTCATCTAGTTGTGGGTAGTATAGTGTTTACTGTCATCTAGTTGTGGGTAGTATAGTGTTTACTGTCATCTAGTTGTGGGTAGTATATTGTTTACTGTCATCTAGTTGTGGGTAGTATAGTGTTTACTGTCATCTAGTTGTGGGTAGTATAGTGTTTACTGTCATCTAGTTGTGGGTAGTATAGTGTTTACTGTCATCTAGTTGTGGGTATTATAATGTTTACTGTCATCTAGTTGTGGGTATTATAGTGTTTACTGTCATCTAGTTGTGGGTAGTATAGTGTTTACTGTCATCTAGTTGTGGGTATTATAGTGTTTACTGTCATCTAGTTGTGGGTATTATAGTGTTTACTGTCATCTAGTTGTGGGTAGTATATTGTTTACTGTCATCTAGTTGTGGGTAGTATAGTGTTTACTGTCATCTAGTTGTGGGTAGTATAGTGTTTACTGTCATCTAGTTGTGGGTAGTATAGTGTTTACTGTCATCTAGTTGTGGGTATTATATTGTTTACTGTCATCTAGTTGTGGGTAGTATAGTGTTTACCGTCATCTAGTTGTGGGTATTATAGTGTTTACTGTCATCTAGTTGTGGGTATTATAGTGTTTACTGTCATCTAGTTGTGGGTAGTATAGTGTTTACTGTCATCTAGTTGTGGGTAGTATAGTGTTTACTGTCATCTAGTTGTGGGTAGTATAGTGTTTACTGTCATCTAGTTGTGGGTAGTATATTGTTTACTGTCATCTAGTTGTGGGTAGTATATTGTTTATTGTTATCTAGTTGTGGGTAGTATATTGTTTATTGTTATCTAGTTGTGGGTAGTATATTGTTTATTGTTATCTAGTTGTGGGTAGTATATTGTTTATTGTTATCTAGTTGTGGGTAGTATATTGTTTATTGTTATCTAGTTGTGGGTAGTATATTGTTTATTGTTATCTAGTTGTGGGTAGTATATTGTTTATTGTTATCTAGTTGTGGGTAGTATAGTGTTTACTGTCATCTAGTTGTGGGTATTATAGGGTTTACTGTCATCTAGTTGTGGGTAGTATATTGTTTACTGTCATCTAGTTGTGGGTATTATAGTGTTTACTGCCATCTAGTTGTGGGTAGTATAGTGTTTATTGTTATCTAGTTGTGGGTAGTATATTGTTTATTGTCATCTAGTTGTGGGTAGTATATTGTTTATTGTCATCTAGTTGTGGGTAGTATATTGTTTATTGTCATCTAGTTGTGGGTAGTATAGTGTTTATTGTTATCTAGTTGTGGGTAGTATATTGTTTATTGTTATCTAGTTGTGGGTAGTATATTGTTTATTGTTATCTAGTTGTGGGTAATATATTGTTTATTGTTATCTAGTTGTGGGTAGTATAGTGTTTATTGTTATCTAGTTGTGGGTAGTATATTGTTTATTGTCATCTAGTTGTGGGTAGTATATTGTTTATTGTTATCTAGTTGTGGGTAGTATATTGTTTATTGTTATCTAGTTGTGGGTAGTATAGTGTTTATTGTCATCTAGTTGTGGGTAGTATATTGTTTATTGTTATCTAGTTGTGGGTAGTATAGTGTTTACTGTCATCTAGTTGTGGGTATTATAGGGTTTACTGTCATCTAGTTGTGGGTAGTATAGTGTTTATTGTCATCTAGTTGTGGGTAGTATATTGTTTATTATTATCTAGTTGTGGGTAGTATAGTGTTTACTGTCATCTAGTTGTGGGTATTATAGGGTTTACTGTCATCTAGTTGTGGGTAGTATAGTGTTTATTGTCATCTAGTTGTGGGTAGTATATTGTTTATTGTTATCTAGTTGTGGGTAGTATATTGTTTACTGTCATCTAGTTGTGGGTATTATAGGGTTTACTGTCATCTAGTTGTGGGTAGTATATTGTTTACTGTCATCTAGTTGTGGGTATTATAGTGTTTACTGCCATCTAGTTGTGGGTAGTATAGTGTTTATTGTTATCTAGTTGTGGGTAGTATATTGTTTATTGTCATCTAGTTGTGGGTAGTATATTGTTTATTGTCATCTAGTTGTGGGTATTATAGTGTTTACTGTCATCTAGTTGTGGGTAGTATAGTGTTTATTGTTATCTAGTTGTGGGTAGTATATTGTTTATTGTCATCTAGTTGTGGGTAGTATAGTGTTTATTGTTATCTAGTTGTGGGTAGTATAGTGTTTATTGTTATCTAGTTGTGGGTAGTATATTGTTTATTGTCATCTAGTTGTGGGTAGTATAGTGTTTATTGTTATCTAGTTGTGGGTATTATATTGTTTACTGTCATCTAGTTGTGGGTAGTATATTGTTTATTGTTATCTAGTTGTGGGTATTATAGTGTTTACTGTCATCTAGTTGTGGGTAGTATATTGTTTATTGTTATCTAGTTGTGGGTATTATAGTGTTTATTGTCATCTAGTTGTGGGTAGTATAGTGTTTATTGTTATCTAGTTGTGGGTAGTATATTGTTTATTGTTATCTAGTTGTGGGTAGTATAGTGTTTATTGTTATCTAGTTGTGGGTATTATAGTGTTTACTGTCATCTAGTTGTGGGTAGTATAGTGTTTATTGTTATCTAGTTGTGGGTAGTATATTGTTTATTGTTATCTAGTTGTGGGTAGTATAGTGTTTACTGTCATCTAGTTGTGGGTAGTATAGTGTTTATTGTCATCTAGTTGTGGGTAGTATAGTGTTTATTGTTATCTAGTTGTGGGTAGTATAGTGTTTATTGTTATCTAGTTGTGGGTAGTGTAGTGTTTACTGTCATCTAGTTGTGGGTAGTATATTGTTTACTGTCATCTAGTTGTGGGTAGTATATTGTTTACTGTCATCTAGTTGTGGGTAGTATATTGTTTACTGTCATCTAGTTGTGGGTAGTATATTGTTTACTGTCATCTAGTTGTGGGTAGTATAGTGTTTATTGTCATCTAGTTGTGGGTAGTATATTGTTTTCTGTCATCTAGTTGTGGGTAGTATATTGTTTACTGTCATCTAGTTGTGGGTAGTATATTGTTTACTGTCATCTAGTTGTGGGTAGTATATTGTTTACTGTCATCTAGTTGTGGGTAGTGTAGTGTTTACTGTCATCTAGTTGTGGGTAGTATATTGTTTACTGTCATCTAGTTGTGGGTAGTATAGTGTTTACTGTCATCTAGTTGTGGGTAGTATAGTGTTTACTGTCATCTAGTTGTGGGTATTATAGTGTTTACTGTCATCTAGTTGTGGGTATTATAGTGTTTACTGTCATCTAGTTGTGGGTATTATAGTGTTTACTGTCATCTAGTTGTGGGTAGTATAGTGTTTACTGTCATCTAGTTGTGGGTAGTATAGTGTTTACTGTCATCTATTTGCGGGTATTATAGTGTTTACTGTCATCTAGTTGTGGTATTATAGTGTTTACTGTCATCTAGTTGTGGGTAGTATAGTGTTTACTGTCATCTAGTTGTGGGTAGTATAGTGTTTACTGTCATCTAGTTGTGGGTAGTATAGTGTTTACTGTCATCTAGTTGTGGGTATTATAGTGTTTACTGTCATCTAGTTGTGGGTATTATAGTGTTTACTGTCATCTAGTTGTGGGTATTATAGTGTTTACTGTCATCTAGTTGTGGGTATTATAGTGTTTACTGTCATCTAGTTGTGGGTAGTATATTGTTTATTGTTATCTAGTTGTGGGTAGTATAGTGTTTACTGTCATCTAGTTGTGGGTAGTATATTGTTTATTGTTATCTCGTTGTGGGTAGTATAGTGTTTATTGTTATCTAGTTGTGGGTAGTATATTGTTTATTGTTATCTAGTTGTGGGTAGTATATTGTTTACTGTTATCTAGTTGTGGGTAGTATAGTGTTTATTGTTATCTAGTTGTGGGTAGTATATTGTTTATTGTTATCTAGTTGTGGGTAGTATAGTGTTTACTGTCATCTAGTTGTGGGTAGTATAGTGTTTATTGTTATCTAGTTGTGGGTAGTATAGTGTTTACTGTCATCTAGTTGTGGGTAGTATATTGTTTATTGTTATCTAGTTGTGGGTAGTATAGTGTTTATTGTTATCTAGTTGTGGGTAGTGTAGTGTTTACTGTCATCTAGTTGTGGGTAGTATATTGTTTACTGTCATCTAGTTGTGGGTAGTATATTGTTTACTGTCATCTAGTTGTGGGTAGTATATTGTTTACTGTCATCTAGTTGTGGGTAGTGTAGTGTTTACTGTCATCTAGTTGTGGGTAGTGTAGTGTTTACTGTCATCTAGTTGTGGGTAGTATATTGTTTACTGTCATCTAGTTGTGGGTAGTATATTGTTTACTGTCATCTAGTTGTGGGTAGTATAGTGTTTATTGTTATCTAGTTGTGGGTAGTATAGTGTTTACTGTCATCTAGTTGTGGGTAGTATATTGTTTACTGTCATCTAGTTGTGGGTAGTATATTGTTTACTGTCATCTAGTTGTGGGTAGTATATTGTTTACTGTCATCTAGTTGTGGGTAGTGTAGTGTTTACTGTCATCTAGTTGTGGGTAGTATATTGTTTACTGTCATCTAGTTGTGGGTAGTATATTGTTTACTGTCATCTAGTTGTGGGTAGTATAGTGTTTACTGCCATCTAGTTGTGGGTAGTATAGTGTTTACTGTCATCTAGTTGTGGGTAGTATAGTGTTTATTGTTATCTAGTTGTGGGTAGTATATTGTTTATTGTTATCTAGTTGTGGGTAGTATAGTGTTTACTGTCATCTAGTTGTGGGTAGTATAGTGTTTATTGTTATCTAGTTGTGGGTAGTATATTGTTTATTGTTATCTAGTTGTGGGTAGTATAGTGTTTATTGTTATCTAGTTGTGGGTAGTATATTGTTTACTGTCATCTAGTTGTGGGTAGTATAGTGTTTACTGTCATCTAGTTGTGGGTAGTATAGTGTTTACTGTCATCTAGTGTGGGTAGTATATTGTTTATTGTCTCTAGTTGTGGGTAGTATATTGTTTACTTGTTATCCTAGTTGTGGGTATAATAGTGTTTTACTGTCATCCTAGTTGTGGGTAGTATATGTGTTTACTGTTATCTAGTTGTGGGTAGTATAGTGTTTACTGTTCATTAGTTGTGGGTAGTATATTGTTTACTGTTCATCTAGTTGTGGGATATAGTGTTTACTGTCATCTAGTTGTGGGTAGTATAGTGTTTACTGTCATCTAGTTGTGGGTAGTATATTGTTTACTTGTCATCTAGTTGTGGGTAGTATAGTGTTTATTGTCATCTAGTTGTGGGTAGTTATAGTGTTTACTGTCATCTAGTTGTGGGTATATGTTATAGTGTTTACTGCATTAGTTGTGGGTAGTATATTGTTTACTGTCATCTAGTTGTGGGTAGTATAGTGTTTACTGTCATCTAGTTGTGGGTAGTATAGTGTTTACTGTCATTCTAGTTGTGGGTAGTATAGTGTTTACTGTCATCTAGTTGTGGGTAGTATAGTGTTTACTGTCATCTTAGTTGTGGGTAGTATAGTGTTTACTGTCATCTTAGTTGTGGGTATTATAGTGTTTACTGTCATCTAGTTGTGGGTAGTATAGTGTTTACTGTCATCTAGTTGTGGGTAGTATAGTGTTTACTGTCATCTAGTTGTGGGTAGTATAGTGTTTACTGTCATCTAGTTGTGGGTATTATAGTGTTTACTGTCATCTAGTTGTGGGTATTATAGTGTTTACTGTCATCTAGTTGTGGGTATTATAGTGTTTACTGTCATTTAGTTGTGGGTATTATAGTGTTTACTGTCATCTAGTTGTGGGTATTATAGTGTTTACTGTCATTTAGTTGTGGGTATTATAGTGTTTACTGTCATCTAGTTGTGGGTATTATAGTGTTTACTGTCATTTAGTTGTGGGTATTATAGTGTTTACTGTCATCTAGTTGTGGGTAGTATAGTGTTTACTGTCATCTAGTTGTGGGTATTATAGTGTTTACTGTCATCTAGTTGTGGGTATTATAGTGTTTACTGTACATTAGTTGTGGGTATTATAGTGTTTTACTGTCATCTAGTTGTGGGTATTATAGTGTTTACTGTCATTTAGTTGTGGGTATTATAGTGTTTACTGTCATCTAGTTGTGGGTATTATAGTGTTTACTGTCATTTAGTTGTGGGTATTATAGTGTTTACTGTCATCTAGTTGTGGGTATTATAGTGTTTACTGTCATCTAGTTGTGGGTATTATAGTGTTTACTGTCATCTAGTTGTGGGTATTATAGTGTTTACTGTCATTCTAGTTGTGGGTATTATAGTGTTTACTGTCATTCTAGTTGTGGGTATTATAGTGTTTACTGTCATTCTAGTTGTGGGTATTATAGTGTTTACTGTCATCTAGTTGTGGGTATTATAGTGTTTACTGTCATCTAGTTGTGGGTATTATAGTGTTTACTGTCATCTAGTTGTGGGTATTATAGTGTTTACTGTCATTTAGTTGTGGGTATTATAGTGTTTACTGTCATCTAGTTGTGGGTATTATAGTGTTTACTGTCATTTAGTTGTGGGTATTATAGTGTTTACTGTCATCTAGTTGTGGGTATTATAGTGTTTACTGTCATTTAGTTGTGGGTAGTATAGTGTTTACTGTCATCTAGTTGTGGGTATTATAGTGTTTACTGTCATCTAGTTGTGGGTAGTATAGTGTTTACTGTCATCTAGTTGTGGGTATTATAGTGTTTACTGTCATCTAGTTGTGGGTAGTATATTGTTTACTGTCATTTAGTTGTGGGTAGTATAAGGTTTACTGTCATTTAGTTGTGGGTAGTATATTGTTTACTGTCATCTAGTTGTGGGTATTATAGTGTTTACTGTCATTTAGTTGTGGGTAGTATAGGGTTTACTGTCATTTAGTTGTGGGTAGTATAAGGTTTACTGTCATTTAGTTGTGGGTAGTATAGTTTTTACTGTCATTTACTTGCTGTTAGTACCATAGTGTTTACTGTCATCTAGTTTATAGTATCATATTGTTTACTGTCACCTAGTTGCTGTTGGTATTTACTGTCATCTTGCTATTAGTATTGTAATGCTTACTGTCATCTATCAAGAAATTATCTTGTCATGCATTGTAATATTTTTTTTCACTTTTCAGGTGGTAGAAGAAGCTGTAAGTATTTAATTATGCCGATATGTTTGTGTTTGCTGTCACCAGGTTGTTGTTGGTATTATATTATTTACTGTCATCTAGCTGTTAGTATTATAGTGTTAAATGTCCTCTAGTTGATGTTGGTATTGTTTACTGTCATCTGGTTGTCAGTATTGGTGTTATAAAGGTTACTGTCATCTAGTTGTTGATATAATAATATTTACTGTCATCTAGTTGTTGATATAATAATATTTACTGTCATCTAGTTGTTGATATAATAATATTTACTGTCATCTAGTTGTTGATATAATAATATTTACTGTCATCTAGTTGTTGATATAATAATATTTACTGTCATCTAGTTGTTGATATAATAATATTTACTGTCATCTAGTTGTTGTTGTTGCTGATATAATATTTACTGTCATCAAGTTGTTGTTGTTGTTGATATAATATTTACTGTCATCAAGTTGTTGTTGTTGTTGTTGATATAATATTTACTGTCATCTGGTTGTCAGTATTGGTGTTATAAAGGTTACTGTCATCTAGTTGATATAATAATATTTACTGTCATCTAGTTGTTGATATAATAATATTTACTGTCATCTAGTTGTTGTTGTTGTTGATATAATATTTACTGTCATCAAGTTGTTGTTGTTGTTGATATAATATTTACTGTCATCAAGTTGTTGTTGTTGTTGATATAATATTTACTGTCATCTGGTTGTCAGTATTGGTGTTATAAAGGTTACTGTCATCTAGTTGATATAATAATATTTACTGTCATCTAGTTGTCAGTATTGGTGTTATAAAGGTTACTGTCATCTAGTTGTTGATATAATAATATTTACTGTCATCTAGTTGTCAGTATTGGTGTTATAAAGGTTACTGTCATCTAGTTGTTGATATAATAATATTTACTGTCATCTAGTTGTCAGTATTGGTGTTATAAAGGTTACTGTCATCTAGTTGTTGTTGTTGTTGATATAATATTTGCTGTCATCAAGTTGTTGTTGTTGTTGTTGATATAATATTTACTGTCATCTGGTCGTCAGTATTGGTGTTATAAAGGTTACTGTCATCTAGTTGATATAATAATATTTACTGTCATCTAGTTGTCAGTATTGGTGTTATAAAGGTTACTGTCATCTAGTTGTTGATATAATATTTACTGTCATCTAGTCGTCAGTATTGGTGTTATAAAGGTTACTGTCATCTAGTTGTTGATATAATAATATTTACTGTCATCAAGTTGTTGTTGTTGTTGATATAATATTTACTGTCATCTAGTTGTTGATATAATATTTACTGTCATCTAGTTGTTGATATAATATTTACTGTCATCTAGTCGTCAGTATTGGTGTTATAAAGGTTACTGTCATCTAGTTGTTGATATAATAATATTTACTGTCATCAAGTTGTTGTTGTTGTTGATATAATATTTACTGTCATCTAGTCGTCAGTATTGGTGTTATAAAGGTTACTGTCATCTAGTTGTTGATATAATAATATTTACTGTCATCTAGTTGTCAGTATTGGTGTTATAAAGGTTACTGTCATCTAGTTGTTGATATAATAATATTTACTGTCATCTAGTTGTCAGTATTGGTGTTATAAAGGTTACTGTCATCTAGTTGTTGATATAATATTTACTGTCATCTAGTCGTCAGTATTGGTGTTATAAAGGTTACTGTCATCTAGTTGTTGATATAATATTTACTGTCATCTAGTCGTCAGTATTGGTGTTATAAAGGTTACTGTCATCTAGTTGTTGATATAATATTTACTGTCATCTAGTCGTCAGTATTGGTGTTATAAAGGTTACTGTCATCTAGTTGTTGTTGTTGTTGATATAATATTTATTGCCATCAAGTTGTTGTTGTTGTTGATATAATATTTACTGTCATCAAGTTGTTGTTGTTGTTGATATAATATTTACTGTCATCTAGTTGTCAGTATTGGTGTTATAAAGGTTACTGTCATCTAGTTGTTGATATAATAATATTTACTGTCATCTAGTTGTCAGTATTGGTGTTATAAAGGTTACTGTCATCTATTTGTTGATATAATATTTACTGTCATCTAGTCGTCAGTAATGGTGTTATAAAGGTTACTGTCATCTAGTTGTTGATATAATAATATTTACTGTCATCTAGTCGTCAGTATTGGTGTTATAAAGGTTACTGTCATCTAGTTGTTGATATAATATTTACTGTCATCTAGTCGTCAGTATTGGTGTTATAAAGGTCACTGTCATCTAGTTGTTGATATAATATTTACTGTCATCTAGTCGTCAGTATTGGTGTTATAAAGGTTACTGTCATCTAGTTGTTGATATAATATTTACTGTCATCAAGTTGTTGTTGTTGTTGATATAATATTTACTGTCATCTGGTTGTCAGTATTGGTGTTATAAAGGTTACTGTCATCTAGTTGATATAATAATATTTACTGTCATCTGGTTGTCAGTATTGGTGTTATAAAGGTTACTGTCATCTAGTTGTTGATATAATAATATTTACTGTCATCTAGTTGTCAGTATTGGTGTTATAAAGGTTACTGTCATCTAGTTGTTGATATAATATTTACTGTCATCTAGTCGTCAGTATTGGTGTTATAAAGGTTACTGTCATCTAGTTGTTGATATATTAATATTTACTGTCATCAAGTTGTTGTTGTTGTTGATATAATATTTACTGTCATCTAGTTGTTGATATAATATTTACTGTCATTTAGTTGTTGATATAATATTTACTGTCATCTAGTCGTCAGTATTGGTGTTATAAAGGTTACTGTCATCTAGTTGTTGATATAATAATATTTACTGTCATCTAGTCGTCAGTATTGGTGTTTTAAAGGTTACTGTCATCTAGTTGTTGATATAATAATATTTACTGTCATCTAGTTGTTGATATAATAATATTTACTGTCATCAAGTTGTTGTTGTTGTTGATATAATATTTACTGTCATCTAGTTGTTGATATAATATTTACTGTCATCTAGTTGTCAGTATTGGTGTTATAAAGGTTACTGTCATCTAGTTGTTGATATAATAATATTTACTGTCATCTATTTGTCATTGATATAATATGATGTACTGTCACCAGTAAGGACAAATGCCGACTATGCACTTATATAACTTGCGCCATGACACTTAAATCACCGTAACTGTGTTTGGGCACAAACACTTTAATCACCGCCAAGTTTGTCCTCTGCAGGACTTCTCCCTCTACTGTCTCTCGACACGGCTCTATACCCCAAACCAGTTGCCCAGCCTCTGTTGCTGTCATATGTAGACAACAAAGGAACGTCAGGCGTGATCGGAACCAGTTTTGAAATGATATAAGGGCCATAATACAAAACGATATTTGAGTGACCAAAAATATATTTTTGCATATCCTTTACAGGACATCGCTGACAACATCAGCATCTTTCAGCTGATTGTTGATCTCTTGGCAAGATTACGCTCAGTGGTTTGCCATTGCTTTCTGAGCGGCCGGCTCATTATCCCGTAAGTCACGGGCGCGGGTAGAACCGCAACCAATTCTCGCGCACTGCGAGAGCCTGCGTGGATAAACGGGATTACGGAGAAAGTATTGTAACCCCTCGGCCAGAGAGACCGGCGAATGACCAAAAGGTGAATTTTAAATAGATGAAGTATAATCACTGTTATGCTAAGGATTTCGATACAACCATGTATACACATAATTTGACAAATACTAGTGCAGTATAATGTAAATATAATTGCAAAATCATCAAAACAAGTTAAGAATGTTTTATTTTGAAATCTGTCATAAGTAGTTCATGACATGAGTCACAGTGCCATTGGGGTGTTATGCATTTTCTCTATTCTATCTTTGCTTCTATTCTGGACTCCTTCATTAGGTTCATGAATGCAATTGTTTCCAAAACTCCTGGGAGTTGCCGCTGGAGTTAATGAGTTCGTGCTTTGTGCGACGTTTTTCGCTATCACCCTACGGGAAAAGACCAAGCCACATGGGTTTAAAACATGGGGCAATGACATCGATTTCACGTCTTTGTCTATCGTTGCTGTCGTTAGATGTAATTAATTTAATTCCTGCAGTTACCATCGGGTGAGGTCCAGGTGAACAGCCTTCTTGAGTGTTGTCTGAATGGGATGTTTGTGATTGAAATTTTGTTTCTGTAGGCAAAATGTGATTAGTTTTTCTCCTGCCTTATTTCTGTGTCAAATACTGACCAGACCTCTTACTTCTTCTATACCTCTTCTTCTTCTTCTTCTTCTTCTTCTTCTTCTTCTTCTTCTTCTTCTTCTTCTTCGTCTTCCGACCTTTCACTCCAAATTTCCACGTTGAAACCTCCCTTGATTGTCATGATGTCTTTTATTTTCACTTTTAAAAATATCTTTCATAAATTATTTTAAAATGGCCTCTGCCAGCTTTAACATGCAACCGACCATTTTGTGTGTTAAACAACACGCGAAATGCAATGTCCTTATCAATCATGTGACCGGTTTTCAAGATGTGCCGTTCAATCGATGACGTCGGAGATTTGCGATGTGTAGACTTTGCCAGGTTACCAGTCTTTGTTTATTATTCCGTCGATACAGTTGGTTATGTGTTCGACCACTCTATTATTCAACTGCCTCTCTCTCTGTACCCAAATCCAATGGCATTTCCCATTTTACATACAGGTGCAAATCTTCAGTCTGCCTACATCGACAGAACAGGTAGACATTTAATCACATCTTCCATTGATTGCCGATTAGTCTAAAAATGTGGAGCTAGCATCATGTACTCTTTAGGTTCCAAATGTTGCTGTATGTAGCCGGGGCGCAGTGTTGGGGTGAGCGCCCAACATTGCTTAAATACCCCAATGGCTCGTAAATACATAACCTCTGCAGCAAAAGTCCAACTCCTGGCCTTCACGTGGCGGAACTGTTTAAACTAACAGGAGAAGGGGCGACGGCGAGTTTCTGGCGCCGAAAAATAACCAGTATGCTCTAGATGTGTATGCACGTACATGCATGCGCAGGCACGTGTGTGCGTGCGTACACATCTAAATTCGAGTGAGACCACAGTCTGCTCTAGCAAAGGAAATATGCTGAAGACGGAGACAACCAGCCAGGAGGCGCACCACAGAAATCAGGATGCCACGCAATCACGCACAATGGAATGTGTCGACTACTGCTAAATGTTATGGTGCTCGCCCTGCTTTGGACCCCCAGGCAGGTGCAGTGCCGGGCCCTATGTCTCGAAAGGGTCCAACCCCAACTACTGGAGGTCCTTCTCAGATGTCCAGCGGAGCCAGGGGACATGAGAATAGAACGGCTGGCCATACTGAACTGAAAAAAGACTGTTAGATTCATACAAGAGACAACATTGCAGTTATAGACATATTTCAAGCGAACGAAAGAAGAAGAATGTACCCTTTATAACTTATGAAAAGGGGTCCTTTACTAATTTACCCCCTGGTGGGGTATTGGTGCATTATAAAATAGATGTGTTCAGGGGCCTTGGGAATCGTGTGTATAGTGCAGAAGAACAGGTAGATCATCAAGACTTGTAGAGAATGGTGCTGCAGGGATGGACAGAGAAACTGGCCGACACTTAAAACTTCGATTAAAGGCCAGACGGACACATAATCAGATTGTTGCTGGTATACTGATACCTTTAGTATTGGGACTCTTCGCTGACTGTTGCATATAAGGACGGAGCACGTATGGGAATGTCCCGAGTGCTGTGACTTGACTCCGCTGACTTATTTTAATTGTCGTACGCATGATGTCACTAATTGTACTGCCAACGATGGCTTTCTTTAATATTGTCTTGTTTTGGTTTTTTCCTTTTGTTTGCAGGAAGAAGAGGAGGAGGAAGAGGAGGAAGAAGAAGAATTACTTGTAAGTATGTGGTAAATAATTCCATTCTGATAGCACTTTACATTCTGATGGACAATGGTTAACAAGACCCTGGTCCAAACCCCACCCCCTAGTTGTATAGTCCCTAAAAAGGTAGTTGCATGTCCTTTGCAGGACGTCGCAGTCAACCCCAGCATTATTTCTGCTGTGTGGGATTTCTTGGCAGGTTTGCATTGGGTGGTTTGTAATTATTTTCTGAGCGACCGGTACTCATGCCCCTCTGAGAGGACCAATGCAATGATGATCTGCATCCAGGTCGCCCGCAGATGTGTTTCGAGCGCGGAACGAGAAATTGCGAACTGCGTCCGTGACATCTTCGCCAATCCTATTTTGTTTTACTTTCCGCTCACATGGGTGCCTCTCCACCCCCACCCACTTCCCGCTTGTTCTCCCGTTGAGTGGCGCAGCCAATACCTGAGCTTCTGACGGTATTTACCTTTGACCCGTTGACCTTACATCCGGTTCATACAATCCACTGATAGTCGTCTAACGCGTCAGTCGCTCCAAGCAAGGATACAGATTCAGATAAGTAACCTTAATATTGTCATGTAGTGTTTTTCATGTAGTCTTCTGTCGGTTTGTGTTTGTTTGTTCTGTGCTGACGAAGGCTTTGGCCGCAACGTCCAGTTTGTTTCTTGTAATCGTGTTTCAGTAAAGCTTACAATCTACTTCTCGTTTTTTGGTGATTGATTCTTTACATTCTGATTGCTTAGCATTACATTTTAAAATGCAGCATCATTGTGAATATGGAGGTTGTGAACTAAGTTAATGACTTCTAGTTTCTGTGTTTGTGATTTCTTGGCAACTTTGCGTTCAGGAGTTTGTCATTGATTTCTGAATGCCTTCACTCATACCATTATATGAAAATCAGCGTTTCCAAATCACGCACAGCTGTGTTTCTAATGCAGGATTGCGAATTGCGTTCGTTACTCCTTGGCCACGGTGCCAGGTTTCTGGGTAGGGTAAGATAACAGACTTCATGCAATATGTTGATGGTTGTGTGAGTTTTCAATGTTACACTTTGTTGTGTCTCAACAGTCATGCTTTGTCAGGGTGTTGTGTCTCAACAGTCATGCGTTGTCAGGGATGTTGTGTCTCAACAGTCATGCTTTGTCAGGGTGTTGTGTCTCAACAGTCATGCTCTATCAGGGTGTTGTGTCTCAACAGTCATGCTCTATCAAGGTGTTGTGTCTCAACAGCCATGCTCTATCAAGGTGTTGTGTCTCAACAGTCATGCTCTATCAAGGTGTTGTGTCTCAACAGCCATGCTCTATCAAGGTGTTGTGTCTCAACAGTCATGCTCTATCAAGGTGTTGTGTCTCAACAGTCATGGTCTATCAAGGTGTTGTGTCTCAACAGTCATGCTCTATCAAGGTGTTGTGTCTCAACAGTCATGCTCTATCAAGGTGTTGTGTCTCAACAGTCATGCTCTATCAAGGTGTTGTGTCTCAACAGTCATGCTCTATCAAGGTGTTGTGTCTCAACAGTCATGCTCTATCAAGGTGTTGTGTCTCAACAGTCATGCTCTTTCAATGTGTTGTGTCTCAACAGTCATGCTTTGTCAGGGTGTTGTGTCTCAACAGTCATGCTTTGTCAGGGTGTTGTGTCTCAACAGTCATGCTCTATCAGGGTGTTGTGTCTCAACAGTCATGCTCTATCAAGGTGTTGTGTCTCAACAGTCATGCTCTTTCAATGTGTTGTGTCTCAACAGTCATGCTCTATCAAGGTGTTGTGTCTCAACAGTCATGCTTTGTCAGGGTGTTGTGTCTCAACAGTCATGCTCTATCAAGGTGTTGTGTCTCAACAGCCATGCTCTATCAAGGTGTTGTGTCTCAACAGTCATGCTTTGTCAGGGTGTTGTGTCTCAACAGTCATGCTCTATCAAGGTGTTGTGTCTCAACAGTCATGCTTTGTCAGGGTGTTGTGTCTCAACAGTCATGCTTTGTCAGGGTGTTGTGTCTCAACAGTCATGCTCTATCAAGGTGTTGTGTCTCAACAGTCATGCTTTGTCAGGGTGTTGTGTCTCAACAGTCATGCTCTATCAAGGTGTTGTGTCTCAACAGTCATGCTTTGTCAGGGTGTTGTGTCTCAACAGTCATGCTCTGTCAGGGTGTTATGTCTCAACAGTCATGCTCTGTCAGGGTGTTATGTCTCAACAGCCATTCTCTGTCAGTGTGGTGTGTCTCAAGTCTTCCTCTGTCGTGGTGTTGTGTCTCAGCAGTCATGCTCTCTTAGGGTGGTGTGGTCAGTATTAAGCTGGCCGCTTTTACTTCCGAGATCATTTCCTGGAACTGAATGTAGGCTGAGTGAGCCCGAGAATCCTGGTCAGTTTATACCAATCTGCCCCGTCGGGGTTTTAACAAATGACCACAGGACCAATAGGCAAGCATGCTAGCCACAGCTTCTGAAACAGATCAGAATCTAATAAATAGAATTGTAAACGAAACAAATCCGTAAATAGGTCTCGAAGATGAATATACAGAAAACAAAAACTATGATTATTAACAAAAATAGTACCAAGATAATTTGATACAAATCACGTTGAATCATAGACACTTGAATAGGTTGTAAGTATAGATACATTTCAAGCCAACGAAAGCAGAAGCATGTTTTAGTTTTTTTTTTCTGACCTAGGACAAATTATAACGAATTATGGCAGGTGTTAGGTGAAAATAATAGATTTGTGTAAAGTTCCTCTTTAACTGTTTCATCCGTATCAGTTGTTCCTATGTAACACATCCGTGTTTACTTTCATTTTTGTGGTCTAAATGTTCCTTTAATTATTCTAGAACTCACTATTTCTCACTCTCTTGGTGCTTTCTCTGCCTCTTTATATATCATTTAAGCCATTCCTTCATTGTGAGAGTCATCTTGCTCTGTATGTCCTGGGAACAGTACTATTTTGCCTTTCATTCTATTTGCCTGCTTCTTTCTGTCTTGTTTCGCATAGAGTGCTGTTTTTTTCTCCATTCATACATAGCTGTATATCCCAGGCGCCTGTTCTGTAGATTTTCCTTGGTGAACAGAGGTAAGTCAATGATCCAAACGCCACACTTCTTTCTCTGCTTTGAGTCATACTTCTTCTGGAAGAAATTCCGCCTTTCATCTTGGTTGGCTGAGTCGATTTTCTTCTTTCGTTCGCTTGACATTTTGTGTCTACGTCTCCAATGTTTCTCTTGTATAAACTTCATGGCTGACTGAGTTCTTGTTTTGTTCGCTTGACAATTGTTGTCTGTATCTGGAATGTTGTCTCTTGTATAAACCTCACTGTTCGCTGAGTTGTTTTTATTTTCTTTATTGACTCCTTGATGGTTGGTTGGATTTTACAGACAGATTACAATGTTACAATTCTGTGCTTCACTGGCGTATCACCTGTTAGTTCCTTATTTTGTAAAAATAACGTGAACCTGGCCATGGGACTTCCGAGTTCGAGACGGAAGTCTATACACCTAAGCCATATCACCACTTCAAATTGAACGCAGAGGTGTTTCCAAGGCACCAGGGTCAGGTTTTATACTGGCCAAGACCTACTAACAAGTCCTTGTCGTGCGTTCTGGGCAACAGGTCCCTTTGGGATCCTGGCTAACGTAGTAGGATCGCTGATTTTTCCGAAGTCGTAGAGTATCTGCCTGCACGGTGAGGAACCACCAGTCTGCACACCAATAAGCCAGACATAGGACAACGGTTACTCACGCAAACCTCAGGTCCGGTGTGATATCACACTGATGTTGGACAACAGGATGTCTTCATCCGACATACAGGACTTCACGCTGGAGTTTACAGCACCACTTGAAATATGCCTGTGATAGGTACAATGAGGTTGTGTCCGTTTATTTTCTAGTTGCTTGTATCATTGAGCCGCCTCTGTGGCGTGGGCGTTACAGACACAATTCGTAATCCCGCATACCATGTTCAAAACACAGCTGCGGGCGATTTGTCAGCAGATCGCCTTACTTTGGTTTCCCATACAATGGTATGAGTGCTGGTCTTTCAGAAAGCAATGGCAAACTACTGAACGTAAACTTGCCAGAGATCACGAACAGCCAAACAATCTAGACTTGATTGCAACGTCCTGTAAAGGATATCCAACTAACATTTTGTATCTTTGTGCTGTAATGATGTGTGACTTGTATCTTTGTACTGTAATGATGTGTGTCTTGTATCTTTGTGCTGTAATGATGTGTGACTTGTATCTTTGTACTGTAATGATGTGTGACTTGTATCTTTGTGCTGTAATGATGTGTGACTTGTATCTTTGTACTGTAATGATGTGTGACTTGTATCTTTGTGCTGAAATGACGTGTGACTTGTATCTTTGTGCTGTAATGACGTGTGACTTGTATCTTTGTACTGTAATGATGTGTGACTTGTATCTTTGTGCTGTAATGACGTGTGACTTGTATCTTTGTGCTGTAATGATGTGTGACTTGTATCTTTGTACTTTAATGATGCGACTCCCAGGACCCTCAGACAGTGCTGAGGGAATGCTGTTCACAGAAGACAGAATGCGCGACACTGAAGCTGAGACTTGAGGAATGTAACACGCGAGTGGAGAGTCAAGACAAGACAGCCGAGACATGTGTCGAGGAGTTGATAGACTTCATGCATTGCGTTGACCATTGCGTAAGTTGTCAGTTTCACACTTTTTTTGTCTGAAAATGTATGATCAGAAAACTATTAGGGCTGCCCTTTAGTGGTAAACTCGCAGGCTGACAGATTGAAATAAATAGGAGGTCCTTACTCAAAAAAAAAAAGCTCTTACAAGTTCAGACTTAATAATCTGACAATACGCGTAATTTCTGGTTTTTGTGATAGAAAAAACTTGAGAGGGCAGATTCTGTTAATTGTACATGTGGTGTGGACACCGGCAGTGGAATGATAATGTATTTATAATATTATTGTGGGATTAGATAAACAGACGGGCAGATATGTGGGTACGTAGATAAATAGGTAGTGAAAGAGACAGACAGGTAAGTAGCTAGGTAGATAGAGAGAGAGAGACACGGACAGATATGTAGGTAGGTAGATCAATAGGTAGCGAGAGACATAGGTAAGTAGATAGGTAGATTAACAGGTAGAGAAAGACAGATAGGTTTGTAGGTAGATGTATGGATGCATGGATAGATACGTCCTCAACAACCCACTCACTTGCACAGATTGTTGATGAAAGCACAGCCAGTTTCACGCTGTCTCCCTTATATACAGTTAGTTAGTCGTGGTTCCAATTTCACGGGAACGGGTCGTCCCCATATTGCTCCGTTCCTGTGCCAGTGAATATCACAAAATGCTCCTCACTGCCCAATGTGAACAATGGAACAGACAGGAGTATCGGCAAGCCAACAGCCCGCACAGGTACACTGTGCATAATGCCGCCGCCAGAATGCCAACACAAAAGTCCTCCATGAAAACTACAGTTCATCGTCGATGGACACAGCAGTCACCAGAAAGACTTCATTGACCCGGGTTTTATCCCATATGGCTCGGTCTCTTTCCACAGGACGACCCGCCGAAAGCACCGCACAAAGCACAAACTCTGTAGCTCCAGCAGCGACTCCCAGGAGTCTCCTGAAAAATGCACTCGTGAGCCGAAAAGGCAAACCAGTCAATCCAGCAACAGCCGGCTGCCATCGTTCTGAACATGCAGTTCACGCTACAAACAACCGCGGACAGATGTAAAAGCACTCCACGCGAAACTCACAGCTCACAGTGTCGCACCACGCACTCACTCAGTAGCAGGGCGACGGAACCATAGCCTCCTTAGTTGTGTATTGTCCTTGTGCATGAAGTGCTATCTAGAATCCTTACCTACAAGGGAGCCCCAACTCTATAGATTAAAATGGAAGTCAGCTTTGCCGAATGCATAAGAATGTTCGCTCACACACGAGGTAGCGGGTTCAACCCCTACACCGGGCAGTTGGACTAAAATGTTGACTTAACGTCCTTGACTTGGGGACGTAAATTAAAAGTACTGTACATTATAAGTCGGAGTAGGTTCATCTGATGGCGATGGAAACTGGTAATAGGGAAAGCTAATCCACACGCAAGGATCAGTTCAATGCACTAGAAGTAGTTAGTAGCACAAGAATGGATTGCGCTTGAGTTCAAAGCGAACCAAAGCAAAATATAAAAAATGTACCAGAACTGTGTCGTAATTATATCCAGGGGATATAACAGAAATATGGTTTATACTCTACGTTATCTGAGGTTATCTCCACTTTTTTAAGCGCGTTGTCTCATGAGGCTGATTGTTTTGCTTTCCTGTACATCTTGTTGGTGGAGAGGTGGTAGAACTAGCTATCAGTGTAGAAATCCTGGGTTGAATCCTTCATGAGGTGTCAGACAACCCTGGACAACAGTCAAGAGCATCTGTGTTGGCGGGTGCAAGCACTTATATGTGTTTCGATTTTGCATGTGGTAAAAAATCACTTTCATTGCACAAGGGTATCTCTATATAGTGCTCCAGTCTCCTCCCATAAATCATACACGGAGACTCTCGGCTCAGTGCACGGACACCGTAGAAGCAGTCATGGTCCAGATGTGTATATACCAGAATCATACGTGATGTAAATATTCATTCTTAGGATGTCACAATCAACCCCAGCTTTTGTTAGATGTTTGTAATTTTTACAGTACTTCTACATTTAATGGTTTGCAACATAAATAGGAACATCTTGTGTGAGAGTGGTAAGATATTAAGACATTAATCTTGTACACTTAACGTCCCTTGTTTGAGAGGGAGGAGGGGCGCATATTTGAGAAAGCTAAGCATTGGACCACTGCTCGAGGCAAGAGTGACTGTCATACCCTCAAGCTCCTTGTTTAGCTCGTCACCCACAACTAGATTCCGACCTGGCAGTTTACTTCTTAAATTCTCTCTCTCTCTCTCTCTCTCTCTCTCTCTCTCTCTCTCTCTCTCTCTCTCTCTCTCTCTCTCTCTCTCTCTCTCTCTCTCTCACACACACACACACACACACACACACACAGAGTTTCCCCCCCCCCCCCCACCACCACCACCATAACTTCCTAACACAGTTAAGCAGTTACACTATTGCTAAGATATAACTCGGACATTTCCTTAACTGTTTATTTGAGCAGGTTTTTGCCTGTTGTGCTATTTTCCACATGCTTTCATTGTTGTATGTTCCACAGGCGGCAGAAACATTGTTCTCAAAGTTAAAATGACCCCGAAGAGCAGATCCCGTCAAGGTGGTAACATAGAGATGGGACCTACACCTCATAAATTCTGTGTTTGTATTTTGATAGTTAAAAAATTATAAGAATATTTTTGTGCATTTCAAAAGAAGACTGGTACTTCACAGGTAGTGCAGTTTTGTTTTCCCACCTGCAGGAGCTGTGATGGTTCTGTGTTAGGTAGCAAGACGGTAGTATTTAGTTACCATGGAGACGACAATACATTTATTGTGTATACCTTCACTTGTATTGCTTGCCACTCACGGAAGTAGAAGAAGGAAGGAGAAAGGACACATTAGACAACATAAAAATTGAAAGCTATAGTGTTCCCTTCACTTTTAATTAAAAATAAGCAATTGTAAACCTTGTTTTAAGAAATGGACATGAACAATGTGTGTTTTTTCCCCCAGTTAAAAATAGATGGCTATAATTTGTTTAGTTAGCAAAGACACGGTGGTAGATTTGGTTAGTTAACAATGAAACAGCTGTAAATGCGTTAACAAGGAAACGGGTGAATGTTTCTTTAGTTAATAAGGAAACAGCTGAAGAAAGTGGCTTAAAAGTAGCTGTAACAGTTGTAGATTTGTTTAGTTAACAGGGAAACAGCTTTAGGATTGTTTAGTTAACAAGGAACTAGCTGTAGTTTGTTTGTTTAGTTAACAATGAAACAGATGTAAACTTGTTTAGTTAACAGGGAAATGCGTTTAGTTAACAAGCAATCCGCTGTAGATGTGTTTAGTGAACCAAGAAACCGCTGTAGATTTGTATAGTTAACAAGGAAACAGCCGTGAATGTGTTAACAAAAGAACTGCTGTAAACTGTCATACAGCAGAACAAGTTCCATGTCAGATTTCAACACTCTCGTTCTGGCATGGCTTATGATATAAAACACTTCTCATCATCTGAAATGCAGGCTTTTGCTTGGCCCCGTCTGCGCGAAATCTCGGTCATGCATCTTTGTTACGATGTTATGATTGCCCCTAGATATGTGATGTACTGTCTTGCTTGAGCATGTTCGCGTCTTTTATAATTAGTAAATAAAATATAGCTGTTTTTGTTTAAACTGTTATTGTTTCACTGGTTGATAAAATGCATTCCTTTCGTGAATTTAAACACAAAAACCACAGACCAGTTGTTTCTGGTATCTGTTTTTAGAGTACCTGCTTTTGTTTAATTAGCTGATATTGTTTCACTTGTTGATAAAATATAATTTTATGTATTTAAGTAGTTGGTGTTACATATTTCCATGTTGTCTTTGCGAGCAGTGGTGTATTCTTTTGTTCATTTTATGTTCTGTGTCAACAGATTACATACTTACTGATTCAATATTATGAAATTAATCGTTTTAAGCGTTTTCCCGTACCTGCTATGGCTTATATACATTTCCCTCCCCCCCCCCCCCCCCCCATGCATCTCCATCTAAGTTGATATATAATATAACATGTCTGCTATCATATTAACAACTTAATCCTAAGGGGAACAGAAACATTTTCCGCCACATGATCATCAGTGTCACCGGCTCATTCCGTTTCAAGTCATAACTGTGACACACCTCCACTTCCCATTTTCCGCCATCCATTTTTGTTTAGTCCAAACCTACTTTTTGTTTGCACTCAATCTGTTAAAACTGTCAAACTGCCATCTACTGCCTATAGTACCTTACAGTGTAGAGCGGGGGGGGGGGGGGGTTGAGCCTGAGGAATCAAGGCCGCCTGGCTGGTGCAGTCGCCACGAACCGTGCCGGTTAGGATTTTCCTTTTGCCCCCGACAGGAAAACTTACCGAGGATCACACACTGAATCAGTTAAAGGTTGCCCAAAATACGTCATATCTAGGCAATCCTTCTGACCCAGAGAAACAATAGTGGACGATAATCTCTATGGAGCACTGTGTGAACTTTAAAAAAAAAAAAAGTTCATACACGAGACAACCTTGCAGACCCAGCCAATCTGTCCGCCTGCTTGTTTCCTACCATACCAGCATGTCCTGTGAGCCGTTGGGTTAGTACCATGTCTGTAGAAGTCTTAACACGAACCACATTCCGATAGAAGCACGCCCATTTCAGGACTTGAACCAGAGTATTCGCACCAAACCAACCTCTGTTTTGCTTTTGAGTGTTTCGTTAGCTCGCTTTTGAACCCGAGCATGACTGATCTTTGCGTGCTTTCAATATTACCAGTGTCCCTCGCCACCAGACGAACTATACCGACTTCCGAGGCACTTGTAATTTACGTCTCCAAGTCAAAGACGAGGGTTGGTACATAACAACAGCATTAGCACGACTTGCGACAATTGTGGACGTCATTCCGCCGATTGCGACATCCTAAATGAGGGTAGTAATACAGGTCATATATCAGGTTAACTGCCCTGACATGCCGCTGTTATCTCCAGTTACCTGGTGGCAGCCCGTGGCTGACACCCAGCCGGTGCATAGCTGACATACTTGTGACATTTGTGTTCTGCTGTATCTGGGCTATCAGCTGTGTGACGTGCAGCGGTTTTCATCATTCCTCAGTCGAAGTCCGCGTCCAGTAGAATTTAGCTGTGCTTCTGCTTCCTCTTCTTCTTCTTCTTCTTCTTCTTCTTCTTCTTCTTCTTCTTCTTCTTCTTCTTCTTCTTTCGGATTGCGTTGTGCCTGTTTACAGTGAAGTTGCGACATTGCGCCTTTAGGCCGACACATCCGACTACTGCGGACATTTATTGATCAGGTTAACCTTCCCGGACTACTACTACTACTACTAGTTGTAGTTTTACTTCTGCTGCGTTCCTTCGGTATTTTACAACAAATCGGTTTCCGGTATTTGTGTTCTGTCTGTTTATAGCAGGGCTGCAACATTTGCATCTTTCTGCCGTCACACCTGGTTTCAGTCCTGCATTTATTGACCCCGTTAGATTTTCCATTTACAGGTTTTCATTGATACTAACGGCAATTTTGTTTGAGCACAACCCACTACTGGCAACGCTGATCGTATTCCGGTATCTGGCGTGAATAGGCCTTAGATTCGTACCGGAATACGATCAGTGCTGCCAGTAGTGGGTTGAGCTGAATCTTTACACCTCAAATTCCAAAACAACCAAACAAGACAATTCTGTTGTCTGGTGAGTGTGTTTATGTGTGGGGGAACACACTAGACCGCAGATATATTGATCGGCAATTTTGTTGTGGGGTATGTGTGTTTGTAAATGTGAGGCAGCACAGAAGATACATTGATAATAACGGCAATTTTGTTGTGGGGTAGGTGCGTTTGTAGATATGAGGAAACACATACACATTGATAATAACGGCAATTTTGTTGTGGGGTAGGTGCGTTTGTAGATATGAGGAAACACAGCGGACAAATTGATACTAACGGCGTTTTTCATCTCGGGTAGGTATGAGGGAACACACTAGACCACAGAAACATTGATACGTTTAGACACGTTTTGTTTGTAATTCTGCTTCAAATAACCGTGACATCGCGGTCACAACTGGAAAGGTGAAAGGTGTCAAGATACCGAGAGAAATGTGAGATATGTTGTAGGAATGACACGGTGGGCGGGTAGATTTGTAAGTGATACGTAATTGTGGAGATACATGGTAGCCTGTATCACCCCCACGCCCTAGCCTGTAACAGTAACTGCACACCAACAGTCTGTCAACGTGGGGATAGAGAGATGGGCAAGTAGGTAGGCAGACAGGTAGAATGGTAAATAGTTAGAAAGGTAGGTAGATTTAAGGTTGGCTGAACGGACGGACAGACAGATAGATAAATTTATACAAACGCTCACATCATGTCCATATGTTACTGGGGTTAATAAAGGAATCAAACAAAAGTAACAGTCACCCACCATGCATGTCACATGAGACGGGTTGGAGCGAAACCTGCACATCTTATCTCGTAGAAAACGTTAACTTGAAAACACACGTCCATGAACAAGTCAGTACAAACAAGAAGAACAAGTCAGTACAAACAAGAGGACAGAAAACTCACATCCTAAATAATATATGAAGGACATAGAAGGTGTTGCCGGAGACCGGAAAGGGTAGGACTTGGTGTGAGTTAGCTTATGCTGCACCTGGAGATAAAAAGGAAGATAAAGAAGCCGGTTCCTATGGGAACTGGACGCGCCACCTCTTGTTAGTTCTATTGTTATAGATATGGTTATAGGGGGCTGAATGGGCTCGAGGTATAGTGTCCGCCTCGAGTGCTGGAGGTCCCGGATTTGAGGGCCGAAATTATATTTTCACGTGGACTACTAGTAAAAAACATTCCCCCTGGTCTCTGGATAGTGAGATCGGACGCCCGTGTGTATTGTTGTGCACGTAAAAAATCCCTTGGCAGTTGGAAATCAAAAAAGAGTAGTCTAACGGTGCTGCCCGGGCAAAATTTCGAGTTAAAAATCTGTTCAAAGTATTTCAGGAACCTCGCCGGTGCTACGAAGTTCGTGCACTGAGCTGAGAACCTCCGGACTCAGGCTTGAGTTAGGAGGAGAATGGAGCACTTATGGGTTACACCCGTGTGCTGTGATGTTGATCCGTCGACTAAACTAACCTCTATGATTATAGACAGTATCAATCAAACACTTTATCTGAACTTTGCCCTTCTGGTGCGAATGTGAGGTTACAAATGGTTATCCTTTATCTAGGGCGTTTGTTCTTCGTGCGCACTGTTATCTGGTGTTAAAATAAGTTAACTCTGAGTAGGACAAAAGGTTAGTATTTATGACCGACATTTTCAAGCATGCTTTGACTGGCACCTTGCCGTCTTGACAGACGACAGTTTGTAAAATGGAGTTATACCTGCCCACAGCACTAAGCGTGGGTTGAATTTAGATATTTCTCTCTCTCTCTCTCTCTCTCTCTCTCTCTCTCTCTCTCTCTCTCTCTCTCTCTCTCTCTCTCTCTCTCTCTCTCTCTCTCTCTCTCTCTCTCTCTCTCTCTGCCCAGTTTAATCCAGAGGAAAAATAACACCAATATATAAAATTATCCACCCGTCTCACACTCCAGTGATCCGGAATTCGATATTGGGTCCAGTCAGGGATATGCACTAATGACGGGCTCAAACGAGAGCGAAACTCGAGTCTAGTGCTTCCAATCTGACGTGGACATGGCCTTAGATTCGTCCCGGATTACTATCAGCGTTGCCAATACTGGGTTTTACTGAATATTTAAAACGTTAAATCCTGAAACAACCAAATAAATCAACTTGTTTATTTAATTGTGTACCATGTTTGGTCCAGAGCGACTGTCTGTTTGGCAGGGAATCAGTTTATCAGCCTCAAATGCTAGGTAGATGCATGTACATGTTACACCTACAGGTGGGCGGGCGGCAGAAATGCGCTGACGTGAACAAGTCTGAACACGCTAGCTACGCTCGCTATCTCCCGGCAATCCACTTTCATTCACAGCTTTTTTTTTTTTTAGAGGAGAACTGGGGGTTAGGGAGGGAAGGAGTGGGGAATCAAGCAAAATAGGAAGAAGTAGGGTTGGGGGATGGGTGAAAATGCCATTCTTGGTAAGAATCCGTAATCTTGGCCCAAATGCGGATTATTGGTTAACAAGAACCCAAAGTTATATCGGTAATGTGTCCTGATTTGGCAGTCATTCGCATGTTGGTTTGATTCGATTGGTACACATTAGATCGGCGTGTTTCACGCGGGTTGGGGGGGGGGGGGGGGGGGGGGTCTGGGATTGGCATGCTCCAGTTATGCACTTTAACAACAGTAAAGAACCAAGTTTTCAGGCTGTCCTGGCATATTAGGACCGATACCGGGCCCATAGTTTCTTGGGCAGTCGATGTGGAATGCGGTCACAATGACGTCAGACAAGTTAGCCCGACACATATTTTGTGGTACCTCATTTCTCAAACTTAGGTCGACCAGATCCACGTAGTCACTAAAGGAACGTGTGGGATATATGTGTAAATGGTTAAAACTGTTTTACAAGGCAAGAGTGATATATTTCATTGCACCGAGTTGTATCCAGTCTGTCTCAGTCTCTCTTCGCAGAGCTGCTAACCGTCCTGCCGAAAGCTTTCCACGGAGCAGGAATTTCGTAGTTTCGGTGACGAGCCCCAGGGGTGTCTGAAAACGCTGCCGAATTAGGGGCACTTGTATACATTCCCTCTGCCTCTTCTCCGCTTCTTTCCAGGCGTCATGGTATTAACAGAGCATGTGGAATAAAGTGTCGTGTTTTACATAACCTCTACCCCGTTCAACATCAGAAGAGAAGTTATAATTAGGGTCCACTCCCGCTTCTGATCAATAATAACATAATTTTTTTTCGTTTTTTTAAAAATTGTTTTGCGCTCGCCGCAAAACTGAAGCTGACGAAGGTTTTAGCCACAACGTGCGATTTGTAACTCTTATTGTGTTACAGTAATCCAGTAAAGCTGAATATAGTTCTCGCTGATTCACTCATTGTATTTGTTGTTAGATTCGCTGGGCTGGTCACTTGACTCGCATGCCAGATCACAGGCTACCTAAACAAATTTTTTTATGGCGAGTTCCGTTGTGGTAAACGCTCCCAAGGCGGCCAGAGGAAGAAAAGACAGAACAGAAAAACCACTGCAGAAAATCCTCCTCCAGAAACGTCAAGCATTCTTTGTTCACATTGTCAAAGAACATTTCGAGCCAAAATAGGCCTTATCAGCCATCTTAGAACTCACGGCTCCATACCTTCAACCCCACTGGATGAAATGAATGGTCATCATCATTCTTGATGGACAAACACCAAGACATTGTATTTGTCGTACATCGTCACTACAGTTCCCGTAATTTCATTTCTCAGTGCTTGTCGGACCTAAACATGTTGAAACAGAAACGCCCAAATGTTTTTAAGCTCTAAAAAAATGGCGTAGTTCTTTGTCTTCTTTTATTAGTTTTTTATTATAATTTTATTAATGCAGATGTGCTTATATCTGCAATCTTGTCACTTGTGTGACTTTCACCGTCTTTTTTAATTCAATCAGTGGTCTATAGGGTTTATCTTCCACTATTGTTTCTCTAGTCTAGACATGTCGTATTTCGGGCAATCTTTGATTATGAGATCTACTGTCTGCGGCGCCAATCCACTTGTGTTCATGGCTGACGTGTTAATCGTGAATTTTGTATACATATGGCCGCGTAATCTATTGTGTCCTGTTCTGTGCCGTAGAGTAACGGATTGTTTTGGTCTATCCAAGGCGTTGTGGTTTCCGACAGCAAAATCTCTAAAACGTAACGCTTCTTTAACCCTGTATTGTACTCGAGAACACAACGCATGCAAAGCTGTACAAACAGGAAACGCAATAAATCGACCCGCCCTGTCGACTCATTGCATGGGTTTCTATTCCTGGTTAAGAAAACATTCATAGAACGCCAGGCAGGGATTACACAGCCTGTGTGGCGGGGCTATAAATATCCATGACGTGTCTGTAGGTCACGGGAGAACAATTATTTGGGAGCGGCATGCGCATGTGCAGGTATTCCCCCACAAAGATCAGTGTTAAAAGTACAGAGATTTTCAGATAATTACATTAGTTGTAACAAGTGAATCAGTACAATTATCTTGGAACCGTCGTAACATCTGATGGGAGTTGCATTGAAGAGATTAGAAACAGAATCGCCAAGGCAAAGGTAGCCTTTTGCAAGATGGAAAATATACATACTGACCAATAAAAAGACGCTATTTGTAACGAGAAAAGGAAAGATGAGATGCTACATAACGTATGCTTTTGTATGGATGTGAAGCGTGGACAATGAGCAGACAAGCTGAAAAACGTCTGATAGCTGTAGAAATGTGGTTTCTTGGGAACATGCAAAGAGTACCATGGACAGACAGAAAAACCAATGACCAAGTCCTACAAGAAACAAATGAAAATCGTAATCTGATTAGAGAAATCAGACGTAGACAGTCACAGTTTTTTGGTCACGTTATGAGAAGAAATAAATGGGAGAACTTGGAACAACTGACACGATTGAGCGGAAGAAAGCAGTGTGAAGGCAGAGAAGTAAATACCTGAATGGCTTGGCCACGTTGTAAGGTCGAGACAAGAACACTGAACCGATCCACGACTCTGGTGATCGCATGAGATGGCGAAACATTACCGCCTACGCTTATCAGCATGGCACATCATAATCGCGACAGTAATTGTTAGTTTCAGTTTATGCTGATTGCCTTTCTGACACACTTGTTGCTTTATTACACATAGAAGCCAAAAAGACAAGGTTTTACGATTTATTGCCTGGCATATGTCGATGTCATGCAATTATTAAACATTATTTACAACATTATTTTAAAAAAGTGACAAGCAGCCCTGTCACCTGCCAGCTGGCGTAGGCGTGCATGGCTCTCCACAGATCTCGGTCTTTGGTGTTCTGGATCAACTATTTTGATGATATTCCTCCGTGCCACCGTCTCAATCCATCCAGCATCATTTCTCTTGGTCTGCCTCTGCCTCTCTTCCCCTAGATCTTTCCAGTTGTCACGATGTTCTCCAATGCCTCTCTTCTCATCACATGACCAAAGACAGCTGTTTGTCTTTTTCTTATTGTTGTATATAATTATTATAATATTCTAGTTTCATTAGCCTCTTTCATACATTATAGTTATTTACTCTGACATTCCTTTGAATTACCAACATTCGCCTCACGAACCACATCTCTGTTGCATTCAAGCTCTTCTTAATTTGTTAATTTACATTCCAAGACTCACTGCCATAAAGCCATACAATTGTCTCTAGGTATGTAAATATATCCACTTGGTTAAGCATTTCCCTTCTATTGTTACCTCATATTTCGGTATCGCCCGTTTCTTTGATATCACCATTGTTTCTGTTTTCTTGATATTCGAGGAGAGTAATTTCTTTGTACTCTCTATTACTACAATGTCCAACAACTGTTGTAGATCTTTTCCGCCACCAATACTGTGTCATCTGCACAGCGTACGGCGTAGATTACTTATATAACCTCCGATTAGTTCTGAATTCTATTTAGTTACTTAGTTAGTTAGTTAGTCGACAGATCATCCTCGTTGCACATCGGACCATTCAGTCCATAAGTGCTCGGATCCCCTCCTCAGCAAATCCCGCAGCGTGTAGCGGCTAACGACGCCAGTTCTGTGTTGGTTTATCAATCTTCTTTGGCTTCCTGCGTAGTGTTCTTGTTCGCTTTCATTATTATTTCACTATAGAGAGAAGAGACCCTGTGATAAAACACATCCCTGTCGTACTCATAACTTTATCTGTTCATAACTACTCTCTTTATTTCCCATTTAAATTGCTGCTACTTGTTTCCAGTACACATTCGTTATTATACTGCAATCTTTCCAATCTGTGTTGATATCTTCCAACATTTGAACTTGATGTCATAGGCTGTATTAAAACATTTAAATCATTCATGTAAGCTGTCCATGGTATTTTCGCATTCTTCTGTAAAACCAACCGGCACTGTTGGTTAGGGGCAGTGAACGGGTTTCTTCTTCTTCTTCGTTCATCCGGAGTTTTTTTTTTCGGATGTGATTGCGTTGTGCCTGTTTACAGCAGAGCTGCGTTCTTGCGCCGTTAGGCCGACACATCCGACTTCTGCGGGCATTTGTTGACCGGGTTAACCTTCCCGGGGGTTTCTTAGGACGTTTGACTCTCACTGTCGTGGTGTTATCCCCCATCCCAGCTGGTCCATATAGAACAGCCAAAGATCCTGGTCAGCCCTCAAGGGAAGGCAGGGGCAGACCATGGGCATTCCCCGCCATCCAAGGAGGCTTCCATACTTGCAGAGCCGATACATAGCGCTCTAGTACTGGGCTCACCCAAGGAATCGTCACGTCCTGCACATGGCTGCTTAGCCTCACTTCCGTATATTGGGCCTTCCGTTCACCATAGGCTGTTCTTCCGGAAACCAGAAGTATGCAGTCTGCAGATGACATCCACACAGTGAGCTTTCGATTCGGACTTTCCATGTAATGGATTTGCTATCCAAGCAATATTCCATTTCGTGCCACTAGGACACTTTTCCACCTTTTATGAAGCCCACACAGTGGGCTTTTGATTCAGGACTTTCCACGTAATGGATTTGCTATCCAAGCAATATTCCATTTCATGCCACTAGGACACTTTTCCACCTTTTATGAAGCCCACACAATGGGCTTTTGATTCGGACTTTCCACGTAATGGATTTGCTGTCCAAGCAATATTCCATTTCGTGCCACTAGGACACTTTTCCACCTTTTATGAAGCCCACACAGCGAGCTTTCGATTTGGACTTTCCACATAATGGATTTGCTATCCAAGCAATATTCCATTTCATGCCTCTGGGTCTTCATGCACCTTTAAATGTCAACCTGTATGTAGTTAAAGTAAGCTGCGGTCAACTTGAGCTTGTTGATATCTCCATAGAGCTTGTCCTCAAATGAAGCAGGTGTGGGCCAAAATATCTTTCTCTGTTCTGCATACGTTGGGCAATCCTGCAGCAAATGTTTTGCTGTCATTTTTCCAGTTCTACAATTACATTCATCGGTATCTCCTATCTTTAGTTTATTGAACAAGTGGTATTTCAGCCTGTTATGTCCTGTGCGGAGTCTGAAGATTGCTACTTGTTCTCTTCGGTCGAGTTTGTAATATGCATCATCCTTCTGATGGCCTGGATGCTCTGATTCCCATTTGGTTCTATAAGTGCTTTTTATCAACCTCTTTGCCTCATTATAGGTTATGTCTATGTCAGGCTGTGGTAGTCGTCCGCCCTCTTTTGCCAGTCTGTCAGCCTCTTCGTTTCCAGGTATACTGCAATGTGATGGGATCCACTGTATTACAACTTTTTTGGATTTCTGGCATAGACCATGGAGTGCTGCTCTTAGGTCAGTTAGTTCTGTGCTGTTATTGCTCTTCAGTATTGAGACAGCTGACTTTGCATCTGTGAAGATAGCTATTTGCTTCTCTTTATTTTCCTCCATCAGGAGCATTTCTGCTGCAGTTTTCAAAGCCTCTACCTCCGCTTTGAAGTTACTTGAAAATTTTCCAGTTGCCATTGAATGTGTTTTTTTCACTCCATTTTTTAAATTTAGGAGAATTCCTCCTCCTCCATTCTCTATTGAATTTTTGGCTGATCCATCTGTATATGCATGGGTCCAATTCCTGCTTGGGTAATGTTCTTTTATGTAGTTTAGGGTTATTTCTCTTCTTTCGGTTTCATGCTGAGTGTTCTTTTTCTCAATACCAGGAATGTTTTCTATCATCTCAGGCAGTTGCTGCTGTCTCCAAGCTGGGAACTTGTGTGCATTGTGTATGGGCTTGACTGTTGATATGTTAAGTATAGGATCTGCCCTAATCCTTCGTTTTGCAGTTTCTACAAAGTTTGTTCAGTCTTCCCTTTCCAAAGCCATTAAATCTGTTGTACATAGGGTGGTCTGTCAATCTTCTAAATTTTTCTGCTTGTTGCTGGGCTCTGCTATCTCTTCTATCCTGCATTGGTTGTAAACAAGTGATCTTTTCTAGTTCATTAATAGGCGTTGTCTTCAGGCTTCCAGTTATGATTCGCATTCCTTGGTTTTGGACTCTACTTATTTTGTTAAAGTTTGACTTAGCTGCTGTTGCCCAAGCTGCAATGCCATATTCCAGTACTGGCCTCACCCGTCCAGTATATAACTTCTTGAGAACTTTCTCATCTGCTCCCCACGTTGTACCAGCAAGCTTTTTCATGATTGCCATTCTCTGCCTTGCTCTTGTTCGATTTTTCTCAACCTGTGTCTTCCATGTCAGGCGACGATCAAAGGTGACTCCTAGATAGTTTGGATTTTCTTCATGGCGCAATATTTTTCCATTCAATACCAGCTTAGGTTGCTGAGTTTTATTTGAGAGGGAGAACACTGTGCATGTTGTTTTCTCCTCACTTATCTTCACTAGCCATGATTTTGACCAGTCCTCTAGCGCTAATAAGGCTTGCTGTATTCTGCTGTTAGCTGTACTAATATATTCTTCAGATGTCCATATGGCTAGGTCATCTGCAAAGGAGGATGTGTGTACTCTGGCTGGAAAATTTTCTGTGATGTCATTTATATATGCTAGGAATAATGTTGGTGAAAGAACTCCTCCTTGGGGGACACCTTGCTCCAGCAGCATCATTTTGCTTGTTTGTCCTTGTACTTTTGTCCTGGCAGTTCTGTTCTCAAGGTAGTGGCTGATCCATTTATACATTTTCCCACAAACATGCATGTTTTGCAGTTTTACTTTCAGTCCTTCCTTCCATACTTTATCAAATGCTTTTTCTAAATCTATCCAGACTGCTAGTGTGTGCTTTTTCTCTTGGAAGGCATCCTCTATTTCCTGAGCTATATAGGTTATTTGATCTTCAGTAGATCTGTACTTTCTGAATCCTGCTTGGTGTGGTGTTAAGAGTTTGTTTTCTTCCAGATGCCATGTTAGCCTGCCATTGATAATGCGTTCCATTAATTTTCCTACACAGCTAAGTAGACTGATAGGTCGATAGCCATTTGGTTCTTCCAGGTCTTTTCCTTTCTTTGGGACTGGTATTAGTATAGCTTCCTTCCATGCCTGTGGGACTATTCCTCTCTTCCAGCTGTTATTTAGGACTGCTAGTAGTTTCTTCTTTGCCTTGGTGCCTAGTCCTATTAGCATTTCATTTGTGATTCCATCCTTTCCTGGTGATTTCTTCTTTTTTAGGGTATTCATTGCCTGTTCCATTTCTTCCATTGTTAGATTTGCCATCATATATTCTGCTGCTGTCTCTGTATTTCTATGATGTATCTGTTTGTCTTTGATTGCTTTCTTCTGTTCGGTTGTAATATCAATGTGGTTTGCATTTGCATAGTGTTCCATTAGTGCATTTGCAGCCTTTTTTCCTGTAAGCAAGGCATTTCCTTGTTTAATTGTTATTTGTTTGTTTCTAGGTCCTTCATTGTTCATGGCTTTCACTAGTTTCCATAGTTTGTTTCCATCCCTGTCAAAATTCAGGTTTTCTGTTTTTTCCCTCCAACAATCTCTTGTTGTTTGATTTACTGTTCTTTTATATTTTGCTGAGATGGCTTTGAGAGAGATGTTTGCTTCAATTGTTTGTTCTCTCTCTGCTGTCTTCCTGGCATCTTCAACTTTGTCCTCCAAACTTTGTAGTTCTTCAGTCCAGTATGGTTTGTAATTTTTCCTCGCTCCTCTTGGAATGGACTCAGTGGCTGCCTGTATTATCGCTCTGTTTAGACTTTCCACCATTTGCTTTATGTTGCCATATCGTGTATTTATGTTTTCACAATATTTGTCTGTTAGTATGGCAAATCTGCCCCAATCTGCTCGTTTGTAATTCCAGCGGGGCAAGGGCTTTTGCTCCTGTGGAACATACTCCATATTCATTTCAAGCTTGATTGGTCTGTGGTCACTACCTGCTAATTGGTCCAGCACATGGCGATCGATTTTGTGGAGGATGTCTCCTGTGCAGAAAGCTAAGTCTGGAGTAGAAGTGGTAAGCCATCTTCTGGAGTAGAAGCTCGGTGTGTCATCCGCTTTGTTGAGTAGATGGAGATTTGAGTCTATTTCCCAGTCCTCCAATTCATCTACCTCTTTTGTCAGTATCTGGGTATCCCCATCTTTCTGAACGGCTATTAAAGTCTCCGACAATAATGCAGTTTGTGTCAGTTATTTTCATGTTTGAGAGTGTAAGGTCCTTATCTGCTGGGCTATACAGATTGTAGATTCTTATTTTCACGTCCTTTATCATTATATCAACACCTATAATTTCCGTTTGGTTGTCAGAGATCACAGATACTTCGCTGCAAGGTATTGTATTTCGTGTAAGTATTAGAACTCCTCCTTTGTGTCCTTCGCGGTCGAAACGTGTGGCCTGATATCCTCTGACTGAGAATTTGTGATTGGCGTTGAGGTGTGTCTCTTGAATGCATGCCACATCTATTCTATCTTTATGAAGACGCTGTGTTAGGGAGTCTTTCTTATTGTAAACTCCTTCGGCATTCCACTGTAGTATGTTGAGTGTCCGGGGTATTTGGTCAATAGCTCTTAACCTACTCCTCTGTGCCTTGACTCCACAGCACAGGGGAAGGTGACCACCAGTAGTCATGGGTGGACCCCCTCGAGGCAGGGGGCCCGGCACTATCACCGCCTGATGGGACTTCACGGGATTAGCACCCTATCGATTAATTTTGATTTGTGACATCATGAATTAAGTTACGTTGCACTGCTTTGTCTAGCCTGTGGCTCAGTACATCCGATTTCGACAAGCATTTATTCGGGATGCTTTCCCTAGCCTTTGACTGTCCCCAGTCTACCTACAAGGCAGCAGGTTTTACGTTGCACTGCTTTGTCAAGCCTGTGGCTCAGTACATCCGATTTCGACAAGCATGTATTTGGGATGCTTTCCCTAGCCTTTGACTGTCCCCAGTCTACCTACAAGGCAGCAGGTGTGTGTGTCTCTTCGTCTGGTCCCTCTCCTTTGACCTGTCCGACATGGGTGGCCCTACCAGTAGCTGTGCTACCGTCGGCATAGCTCTTGGGGTCATTGGGACGCACAAGCCCCTCTACCTCGTCACGGTGGACACACAGCAGAGGGGGAACGGGTTTAACAACTCCGAGTCGATCGACAGAATTAATAAACAAAGACTATAGTAACCTGGCAAAGCCTACACACAGCAAATTTCCTACGTCATCGATTATACAGCACATTTTGGAAGCCAGTCACGTGATTAATAGGGACAATGTGTTTCGTGTGTTGTTGAACACACAAATGGTCACAAGTTAAAGCTGGCAGAGGCAATTGCCATTCATTTACAAACTCCAACTTTGTGCCAACAAAAAGACATGATACTCAGTTAAAAATTACCGTGCTATACAAATCAAATTAAAGTGTGAATATATGTTGTATATTTCAGCTTGAATGATTCTTATTGTTTATGTTTATGATTTCAGTACGTACCCGAAGAGATACACTGAAATGTGCCCGGCAATAAATCCTGCAATCTCACGTTTGTGACTTCGTTGTTCAAATTCACTACGGGGAAAACATTGTTTCAAAATGATGAAAAAAAAGTTTATTTTGTAACTTCCAGTTTGGGAACTTATTGCGTAAGACTTCTTCCTCCATTTAGTAAAATACAGTTTTGTTCCTGTCTTATTATGTTCCTTCATTTTTGTAATACATCTTCTATCTGCTGCTATGTACGTGTACTTTGACATCTCGTGAGTCATGTGACTTCAGAGTGTAATGCCGGCAAGGACAAATGCATAATCTGCTTTATCTCATGCTGTTTATACTTCACCTCGACACCGCATGGTACAAGAGGAACAAGGTGAGATGAGATGAGACACATTATATGAATGTAGCCCAGATACGGCAGATGTCCCCAAACACTTTGAAATAATTTCCCTGTTAATCAGCTGTTTCAGTTAAGTGTAGTTAAGGATGGGTCAGTTGTTGTTATCGTTGGCCTAGATACTACTACAGGCGCACGTGATCAACTATAAGATGTATATATACTTTATAGCTTTATAGTTGAAGTGGGGTCACAGATTAACTAGCAAGAAGATTATTGCACGGGTTTTCCCATATGGCTCGGTCTCTTTCCGAAGGGCGTTCTGCGAAAGCGTCGTACAAAGCACCAACTCCGTAACTCCGGCGACGACCCCCAGGAGTCTCTGAGAAAACTACACTTATGAACCAAACGACGTGACATCAGTGAACCCACATCCTTCGAAGAGCGAGGTAGAGGGCGTAACCTCTGCGCCACGGTGACCCCGGGATAACAGACATGAAGATTCGCTGTTGGTGGCTTAGTTTTTTTTCTTTTCGCTCACTCGCTTTGTACTCATGCGTAGTCCATACACTATTTATAGTAGTGATTGACTGAATTTTGCGGGTGGGCTAGCTTTCCCTCTCCATCAGGCGAACCCACTCCGACTTCAGAGGTACTTGTAATTAACCCCCCCCCCCCCCCCCCCAGTCAAGGAGCTTAGTTGTCAACCCTCAGTAAGACTTTTTTTGTATATCCCTTACAGGACGTTGCAGTCAACACCAGCATTTTTCAGCTGCTGTTGATGTTTTTGGCAAGATTACGCTCAGTAGTATGCCATTGTTTTCTGAGCGACCGGCTCACATACCCCGTAAATAACCAACGCGACGCGATCAGCTGCCGAATCGCACGCAGCTGTGTTCCTCACGTGGATATACGGGATTACTGAGAAAATCGTTAACTCTTTCGCCAGGGAGACCGGCTCAGTAAGACTGAGTGGGCATATTTCGCTTTGAACCCGAGCGTCGCTCTCGCTGGATTGATTTGTGCATGTGGGTTAGCTTTCCCAATTACCAGTGTCCCTCACCATCGGGTAAACTCACTCCGACTTCTGAGGTACTTGTAATTTACGTCCCAAAGGCAAGGATGAGAAGTCAACATTTTAGTCTAACTGACCGGTGTAGATGCATCTTTCCCATTGCAACATACGCCTGTGAGACGTGGGCACTTACTAAACAAACTGAACAGCGCATAAATGCCTGTGAATATAAACGTTACAGACGGGTTCTAAGAATATCTTGGACACTGTGACATGTTAGATTGATGACAGAGGACCTAGTTAGTAGTGTTCTCTGGAAATATATCGTTTTTGTCTAGAGGTCTCTCAAATGAGATAGATAATCATTCCCGCCTAGCCCTTTTGTAGAACCATTTTTCTCTTGGCTCTGAACCCCCACTGTGAGACTACCAAGTATCTACACAGAAATTTATAAAAAGAAGAAAAAGGTTCCCTCAAGGCCAAAAAGAGATCTGGACTATTCGCCCCTGTACAACTGAGGATCCATTTCACTCAACATAATGTTGTCAGTGTGCTATTCGTCCGTCACATTAGATCTTCCCTTATTTATTTATTATGTCAGTGTGACCTATATCAGTTTTCCAATTAGACCTTAGGACTGTTGGATTCAATATTAGTCGACAAACTCAACAATAACTGTACATAACATCTGTTGAACAAGACATCTACATGACAGGTTCTTGACAAAAGTGGGACATACATTTACATGGAATAGTTTACACCACAATTGTACAAGACATACATCATGAGAGATACTTGACAACATCTATACAAGACTTTTCACAATATCTGTAACCAACCACAGTAACTTAAGACATTTACCAGAGACAATACTTGACAGTAACTGTACAAGACATTCACTGGGGACATGTACTTAAAACACTGGTTCATTAATACACTTTATTGAGCTGCCGGTGGGTCGAGTGAAGACCAATGGTTCATCTTTTGCCATGTCAACACTTCAATACGTACATACCTAATGTACAAAATATGCAGAACATGCATGAAGATAAACATGATACAACAACTCCTAAGTAATCCACCAACCGATCAATAAACTCTCCTCCTCCTCTCCAATCTCTAACTACACCACTGATTTACAGTATCTATCATCACTTCCTGTCTCTTGGGAATTTAATAAAATCCTATTTATGGGGAAACTCAAGGAAGGAACTACTGTTCTGGATCAGTTTGCATCCTGTTATCATCAGCAATTGATGTTGGGAAAGCTCCAGGTAGCAGACTTCCTGTAATAAGTCCCATGGCAGATTATTTCCTCTTGAGAACAGAATTTGGGATGATATGGTACTGTACTGAATCTCACTGTTGATCAGACTGTCTGTGAAAGCTGACACTGGGGTACTTCAAGTGGTTGAGGATAGCACTCTCCTGACATTGGGAGATGTATACTCGGTACATGTAGAACATGACTTGTCGAAGAGACCCAGAATTATCAACAAAGTTCAATATATTGCAGCACCTCACTTAGCTAGTCTAACCTCACCTACTCTTCAAGTCTTCATTCACAATCACTTGTGAGCACCAGGCTGGTTATTCTCCAAGTTAAGTCTCAGATGAACAATCATTGCAAGTTACTTCACCAGATTTCTTTGAATGTAGTTAATACCAAAAGACTTGATTTTAATTTCTGAGATGACATTGATTCACTTAATGATCACTGTACTGATTCCTACAATACCATTAAACTCCTACAATAATGGAATTCTTCAGAACTGTTTTTCTCCCATTGACATTCAGCTGTTAGAGAGCTGAGGTAAAATTCTCCAGGAAATTCCTGTGTTTTGGGTTCTAGGAGAATGAATAAGTGGTCCATTGGGGTACAGGATTACTTTCTATGAACCCGACCAAGACAAACTGCAGACAGGGGTCTTCTTTAATAAAGTATGGTTCACTGTGCACCAAGACAGGTTCACCAATGTCGACCATTCCTGCTTTCTGTTTAAAAACAGTTACTGTCAGTTGACTGGGGCCAAAGGTTGTCATGAAAATAAAAGCTGGCAATTCAGCCTGTGTTCATCTGTGATTTTCCCTGGATTACACTTATAGGGAGTTAGTTCTGAGTCTGGGACTTCTGGTTAGTTGTCCCAGATGATATATGAAAGCCTCTCCACCATCCTTTGTTCTCTGTTATCCAGAGAACAATATTTTACGGAATCTTTAAGGGCATTTTTGGGGTCCCCACATCACAAATAGCGACTGCTCCTGGTGAAATCCCGGCTCAAACTGATAGATTTTCAAATTTGGCCTAGTGAATAGCGCGGGCTGTCACAATTAGCCAATGAAAAAGCGAGCGTATACCGCTGCCCTACCCCACCGCGTTCTGGAACCATCGATTCTAAGAATAACCCTACTATCTGGATGGTCTCCGTTCAAAACTAAAAGTATTATTATGGATGTGTTGGACTGGGAATGTGGATGCCTGATCCATTATGTCACAGACACAGAAAAGAACAAATGCATCCATACTTCAAGAATTGAATATTGAAGAAAGTTGGCTATTAAAGACGATAAAACAAAGGAACTTGAAATATTTTGGTCACTTGAAACGTCATGAAAGTTTGGAGAGAACAGTAAGGGGGGGGGGGGGTATATACCCGTCAAGAGAGGAAGAGGAAGGCCAAAGATAAGATGGATGCAGAATGTAGAATGTAGCCGATGATCTCCAGATGGGTGTATCGGATGAGGGACATTTTATGACCGAGAAGTGTTCCGGACGATTGTTATGGGAGCGATGTTCTGCAAAGGACATGCTACTGAATGAATGAATGACCAGTGTAGGGACTGAACCCGCTACCTCGGCATCAGCACACCGGAAATCTAAGAGCCAGCATACTGACCGCCAAGACTTGGTTTGAGCTCCTGTGTCCGACACATTGGCTTTCATGTTGGCTGGGCACTTCTTTCGTTCACTGTTGGCTGGGCACTGAAAAAGGATTGCTTCAATCGTAGTAACAAGTTATTTTGTTTACGTCAATATACCAAAGTGCCGGACTCCGTGGCGATGGCGATGCAAACGCAATTCATAATGTCTCTTACCCGCTTTCGAAACACAGTGGCGACCGATTTGGCAGCAGACAGTGTCGCGCTGGTTTTAACGTGCTGGTATGGGAGCCGGTCGTTCAGAAAGCAATGGCAAACTACTGAACGTAAAAACTTGCCAAGACATCAACAACGGCAGTAAAATGCTGGTGTTGACTGCAACGTCCTGTAAGGGATATGCAACTTAAAAATAAAAATACCAAAGTACCGTCTCCACTGTTTGTGCAGACTCCGTCCATCTCAGTCCATCCAGCATCATTTCTCGTGGTCTGCCTGGTCTCTTTTCCCATTGGTCTCTCCAATCATCACGATGTTTTCCATTGCCTCACTTCTCATCACATGACCACAGAATTCTGTTTGTTTCCATCTATAGTTTTATACGATGTGCTACTTTCATTATACACCCCCCCCCCCCCTATCCCAGGCAATCGTTGTTAGTTACTTTGGTAGTCCAAGGCAATCGCAACAATCGTTTGCTAAGTCACATTCCATCATTCTATGCCATACAGCAAAACAGGTTCTAATAACATTCCATTATTTTTTTTCTGATATTCAATGATAGTGACTTATTGCATAAGATCGTTTTCATTTTCTGAAATACAACTTTTACTGCTCACTATAAGTAAGCATTTATTTAGTCTACCACTTAACAATGGCTGGCAAAGATTAGTTTCATCTTCGTGCCAGGGCATGCGGGAGTACAAGGAAATGAGCGGGCTGACAAGCTCGCAGGTGAGGCTACTGTGGAGGGCGGACGCGCCATGGACCAGGCTGACATTCTGAATGCTCTACGAGAAGTGAGACTTTTGCAAGAACCAAGTGATGACTGTGAATCTACAACAATGGCCAGACTGCGAGAGCAGCAAATTAAAAGAGGGATGGCCAAACAAGAACACTACGCAGGAAGCCAAAGAAGATTGATAAACCAACACAGAACTGGCGTCGTTAGCCGCTACACGCTGCGGGATTTGCTGAGGAGGGGATCCGAGCACTTATGGACTGAATGGTCCGATGTGCAACGAGGATGATCTGTCGACTAACTAACTAACTAACTAACTAATGGATTTTTCCTCACATGGCATACATAATTTAACATTTAAATATCTGGGATAAACACATGGCATCCATGGATACAGCCTCCTTATTCACCAACGTTCCATTAGATGAGACCGTGAAAATAATAAGGGAACGCATTAAAGACAAACAACTAAAATTAGGCATACCAACACCTATTCATGAGAGGCTACTACTATATGTACCTGTGACGAGTTCACCTTGGGTAGCGAGAGTGAACCACACCCTAGGTGTCTCTGGCACTCCCGTGTATTCTAGCCCCAGGGGTTGGATGAGCAGATACACCTTTTTCCTCTGTGGTTGATCTCAGATTAGTTAATTACGTCTACAAGCCCCTCCAGATTCTAGACCCCCACTATCTACCTACACCTGTGGAACAATGAACACTGAGGCATCGTCCGAGACCACACTCAATCATTATACAAAGAGCAAGTCAACTTACATAAAGTTTATTCTACCCTTGAGAATATAGAACTGAAATGAACATCCTGATAGAAGAATCTATTTACACAAATAGAAGATAGAGTAGAGATAGACTCAGAGATGTAGGTATCTTCATCGAGTTGAGAAGTAGATTGGATGCAGATGTCCCGTCCAGTCGGTCCGCCACTCACCCGGCTTCCTTCCAGTGAGATGACTAGAACCTTGGAGACCACTCTGTCTCCAGAGCGTGGATCCACAACACTAGAGTCACTGCTGGATCACACTTCACTGGACCAACTGCATCTATATCACTCCCACGGAGTCACTGTTAATACACTTCTCGAACAATACCAGTTGGAAGACAATCCTCCTGGACTTGACTCCAAGTAGTTGTTACTTCGAAGAACTTAACGAATCACTGACCAAGCTAATGGTCTGTCCCTCATCACACAGTCTTACTGCAGAACCGCTATGGTATTGACCAATTTAATGGTCCCTTTATCACAGCACTGGAACATGAATGGAAAAGTATCACGGACCAATTCAATGGTCTCCTACAGTCACACTGCTTGTAGAATCAGATATGGCTACTAAATGTTACTGAGTTCCTGGATAACACAGTTGATAATCTTGATACTGCAACAGTACATTAATAGAATCAGACAACTATTTCACAGCAACAATTCAGGTTGGACTATAATCCCATAGTCCCTTCCACCGGGTTACCTTGACACACGTCACTACTTGGTGAAGTTCTTCTCAAGACCTGCCACTAGAGCTGTCCAAAGAACCATTCAAGTGTCTGAAGATCAGTTACTTCTGCGTTTAGGCAGAACCCCCGTCAAACTAGACGGACCGGTGTTCCCTGTCGTTGAGCATGATTACTCAACATGCTGAACTGGTCATAGCAAAACAGAGTGTCGTCTATTTATCAGAACCATCACAAACCAACACTTCTCACACGGGCACCTTCAGGGTGGTTGTATGTATTGAGGCAACCTTCACTCATGGTGAATCAATTGGGTACCTGATGTGGTTGAGTCTGGCGTGATAAGTAAAGAACTGAACCCTTCGCTCTGTCACACGAAGTGGTTTCCTGCCAACAACATTATAGTTGACTGGTTCCTCAACAGGCAAACTCCTGAAAAGGAAGAGCGACCGGTGAGAGTATACTGGCCCAAACATAAGTCCACATGCATCCTACCAATAACTACTCAACTCTCAGTCATGCTACTTAGTTATGCATATAACTAAAGCATTATCTCTATATGGAGAGTAGTATAGCATGGGTTTGCAAATGTCAGCTGGCCTCACAGAACAGCCCGTCAAACATAGCAAGAAATCAGAATGACGAGTCTGATCTTTGGTCTCACCTCTCCCTAATCATCTAACAGTCGTCGCTAACGTCAGTAGTGATACAAGCTGTTATTATAGTTCTAAGTTAATCGAACTAAACATAGGTAAAGAGTCCCTAGACTCGTTCCTAACATCATCAATGTACATTAAGAAACATAAGCTGGATCAATATCCCATCCCTCGGGATATAGGAATAGGACATGATCACATCCACTATGTACACAAGCCTGTTTGCTGGTGGGACCACCTGCCCCTGCCCTAGCAAACTCTTCTTATCAGACTCTGCCTTAGAGTCAAGAAGCCTTCTTGAGAATACATGTTCCCCACATGTTCCAAGGGTAATCTTCCAGTTCTGTCCTCCCCAAGTGGTTTAGCCTTGGCATGGATGGAACTTCATCGTTGGCTTGGCCTACCAACACATACTTTCATAACTTGCTTTCACATCCCCCAATATTCTATATTTCCCCAGTCTCATACAGCCTCCTAGCATCCTTCCATACTTCCAGCACCTGAGCATTCACTCGCACTAGCGCCAGTACGAAAGAGACAGGATAGCTGAGACAAGATTTCAGAACGCACATTTATATCGCGACGGCACGCAGTGTTATCTCGCGACGACCTATTCGGCGTTCGGACTTACTCCAGGAAGTATCACATGCCCTGACCTAATATATATACACACACAATGTCCCATCATATATATATATATAAATATAGCACCACAGCAACTTACCTGCCACAGAAATCCGCTGTTCCACACAATGAATTCACTATTAAGTTATTACACCATAGTTACATCATTCCTGGTGGCACAGAACTAAGTTCTTCCTTTACTTAGTAACTAAGCACAATTTTGTCTGAAACTCCACCTATCAACTTACCTGGTTTTCTAACCGTTCTTCGGCTTCAGCAACTGACTGAACTAATCTAGGTTTCCATCCGGCACAAGTAACTAGGTTTTATTCTAACACAGCAACCTAATAGATGTAACGATTGTCAAAATATGGTACACATATTTGGAACCCAAATCGCCTACATCACAATACGGCGTTCCTAACAGCTGTTTCGCAAGCACACGGTAAACAAACACGATTCGCCGTCAACTGCGTTATCGATCGGTTTGCTAATTAGTATGCAAGGACATCCGCATAGGTAATGAGGTTAGAACAATGGCGTGTGGAACACACGTACAAAGTTACATGATTTAAACAATTATCTACCTGTATTGGACAACCAGACCTCCAGACAGCTCCGAACTGTTTCAAGGGCTTCTCATCTTCCTTGATCTAACAGTCAGCCGCATAATGGTTGAGGGGAGACGCACACAAAACGGCTCACATTCGGCCTGCGTCTATTCTGTGGCAACGACAGTAAGTGAATGACTGATTTAGCCACATTCCCGCTTCGTGCCAACTCAATGCGCACTAGAAGCGAGTGCTTCTCGAGAAAAGATACTTTCTCGGGAAAACCGTCATTCCCCGCCTAGAGTTTCTAGATCTCTCTGCACGAGAATTTAGAGCGATACCCAGCATCACGGGTTACTCGAATTTCGGTGTTTCGAGAATATTCTAGATCGTAAGTCCTTCATCGGCTTCCCTCAGTCTATTCTTAGCTGGGAAAGTCCCCGATGACGCGCCAAAATAGTGCGGAATCCTGACGACCCAAGACAGATAATCGCGTTTCGTCACATACAACATACAATTCAATTTTCTAACATAGTCATACCGCCAAATTGACGGAGTGGCCATGGGGAGTCCTCTTGGTCCTATTCTAGCGGACATCTTCATGGCACATTTAGAAGAAAAGAGATCCTCAGACATCAACAACTTGGCCTTTTACCGTCGTTATGTGGACGATATACTAATTATCACCACAGACGAGCTACAAGCAACATCGTTCCTGGCCATAATGAACATGACGCATAAAAACATCTCTCTATCTATGGAACACGAACACAACGAAGCGTTGCCGTTCCTAGATATTCTAATGAGACGTAGAGCAGACGGCACAATTCAAAGATCGGTATACCACAAAGAAACATGGACTGGCCAATACCTAAATTTTCAGAGCTTCACACCTGTCCAGTATAAACGGGGCTTAGTGCGGACCCTGTTTGACCATGCTAGAAAGATATGCACCCAGGACACACTAACAGAGGAATTTGAAACTCTGAAGAATGTCTTACACCTGAATGGGTATGCCACAGGATTTATAAAGTGCCACTGCTAACAGCCCAAACCAAAACCAGACGTAACTAGTAACAGTCCCTTGCTTGCTTGCTTGTGTTCGTTGGCTTGAGCTCCAACGCGAAGTCCTGTATGTCGGATGAAGGCATCCTGTTGTCCAACATCAGTGTGCTGTCATACAGGACCTAAGGTTTGCGTGAGTATCCGTTGTCTCATGTCTGGCTTATTGGTGTGCAGACTGGTGGTTCCTCGCCGTACAGGCAGACACTCTCCGACTTCGGAGGAATCAGCGATCCTACTGACTTTAGCCCAGGACGCTCGACGAGGACGCGTCAATAGGTCTTGGCCAGTATATAACCCGGCCCTTGTGACTGGGAAACACCTCTGCGTCCCGTAACAGTCCCTAAACTCAAGGTCTTCATCCAGCTAACCTTTCGAAGGGATGACATAATGCAACGTCTACAAGACCGGCTTACTACAGCAGTAGGCCGAACATTCTATGCTGCAACTCCAGTCATTAGATATAGAACCACACCTATTCCCACACCAGCGGTCAAAGAGCCTGTTCCTCTGTACGCCAAAAACAATTGTTTTTACCAATTCACATGTAGATGCCAGGCCTTCTACATCGGTAGAACAGAGAGACAGCTGAACAAAAGAGTGTCATAACACATACCTCAATGGGTCGACAAGATACGACACACAGGCGATGCTAGCCTAGTGGGGCCGACACACCGGAAGCTCCTCGCGTCTTCAATTTGTAGGCATATCATCGAAAGCGGCCATATGGTTGACAGAGACATTACCTTTCGCGTGTTGTTTAACACACAAAATACTCGCTTGTTAAAGTTTGCAGAAGCAATTATGATCAATCAACGCAAGCCAGATTTGTGCAAACAGAAAGACATGTTAGTCAGCTTAAAATTACCGTGGTAGACAATTGACATTACTGTGCGAATATGTGTACATTTCAACTACTGTTTCAACTACTTACATTCAACTACTACATTTCAACTATTGTCTACTGAATATTAAATAGCAAGACAAGATTCCAGACACTGAAGTCCTAGAAAGAGCGTCCATACCCAGTATCCACACTCTACTGATGAAGAATCAGATTCGCTGGGCTGGTCACTTGACTCGCATGGCAGATCACAGGCTCCCTAAACGAATTTTTTACAGCGAACTGCGTTGTGGTAAACGCTCCCAAAGTGGCCAGAGGAAACGCTTTAAAGACACTGAAAATCTCACTGAGTGCTTTTGGAATTCATCATGACACCTGGGAGACTGCAGCCAGAGACCGAAATTCGTGGTGTACATCATTACGCAAGGGTGCAGTCATATGTGAGGTAACCAGGACTGCAAGAGCTGTGAAGAAAAGGCAGGACAGAAAAACCACTGCAGGAAATCCTCCTCCAGAAACGTCAAGCATTCTTTGCCCACAATGTCAAAGAACATTTCGAGCCAAAATAGGCCTTATCAGCCATCTTAGAACCCACGGCTCCATACCTTCAACCCCACTGGATGAAATGAATGGTCATCATCATTCTTGATGGACAAACAACAAACGCATTTCAACTTGAAGGATTTATCTAGTTAATTTACTTTACGTTGTGTGATTTCTGCAGCGATGATGCAGCGAAATATGTCAGGCAATAAATCGTGCAATCTATTGTTTGTGTCTTCGTTATTCAAATTCACTACGGGAAAATATTGTTTTGAATATCTGGACGATGTCTGAACGTTTTAACCAACGTGTTTTCTGGGTTTTCCTGACCTTGAAATCTAACCTCAGGCGGAGTAGAAACCTGGTCACATGCGCAGAAAGCTCAGAGTACATGCGAACTGTTGAGTTCCGGTAGCGGACCATGTGACACGCGGGACGCCTCCTGTTGCGTTGTTACCTCAGATCTATATATAGCCTGATGTAAAACGAAAACAGTTAGCGACAACTATCAATCAATCTCAACGGAGGAATCATAAACAGTCTTAGGTATGCTGACGATACAGTGTCGGTGTTACTAGCAGAAAGCGAGCAAGAGTTACAAAATCTAATGGAACAAGTAAATAATGCAGAATGTGGCTTAGATATTAACTTATTAATTGTCATAGGATGATTTATCGTCTCAGACGACTTCCCGTATCTGTCAATGGATTATATACAGTAGTTTTCCCTTTTAAGCTGATATATAATTCAACATGTCTGCTGCCATATTAACTGTGACACAATCTTTTCTCATTTTCCGCCAACCCTTTTTCTGGGGTGGGAGGGGGGAGGAGGGGAATCAAACTACTTTTTGTTTGGCAGTAAATCTTTTAACATCCAAAACACGAAAACCATGATAATTAGCGGTGGAAATAAGATGTTATCAATGAATATCACAGTAAACGGGGAGATACTAGAACAAGTAACAGGTTTCTGCTATTCTGGACATGTAATAACAGATGATGGCAGAAGTGAAACAGAAATCAAAAAGAGAATAGGAATGGCCAAAAATGTTTTTAACATGAAATCAATATTAACAACGCATTAAAAATTAGAATTGTCAAATGTTATGTATATTCAAAACTTTAATATTGAACACTCAGTTAGAAAATCGAATAGATGCCCTGGAGATGTGAAATACAGAAGAATATGTCGCATTTAATGGAAACAAAAACAATCAAATAGAATTCTAGAAAACAAAAACTGGGAATTAAAAGAAAGTTGATGATATAAATAACATATTATTGTTATCTTCTTCTTCTTCTTCTTCTTCTTCTTCTTCTTCTTCTTCTTCTTCTTCTTCTTCTTCTTCTTCTTCTTCTTCTTCTTCTTCTTCTTCTTCTTCTTCATGGTCACCAACCCCAGACGGCATGGACTACAGGAAAGTAGAACAAGTATGTCGTGTCCATGAAGTGTTTTACAGGCTTGGGGATATAGGTCATTTGCTCAAGCAAAAACGATACGGGCATTATTACTTGACATACCCACATAATGTTTCTGCTATGGAACTTATGAAAATTTATTAAAGACATATATGAGGTCAGCGTAACCGAAAGGTTAAGACCGTTCGCTCTTAAACTAGATTTGCGCTGATGGCGGGGCAGTGGGTTCAGTCTCTACACCAATCATTTGGACTTAAACGTTCATTTCTGGTTCAGAAAGCAATGGCGAACCTTTTTTCCCCCCGCATATCCTTTCCAGTACATCGCTGTCAACATCAGTATCTTTCAGCTGATTGTTGATTTCTTGGCAAAATTACGCTCAGTAGTTTACCATTGCTTTCTGAGAGACCGGCTCCATACCCCGTAAGTTACCGACGCGGAGAGAACCACTACCAGTTCTCGCACACGTCACGTTACTTACGAGAGTATACGGGATTACGGAGAAAGTCGTGTAACCTTTAGACTAGGGAGACCAGCAATGGCGAACCACTAGACGTAAAATTGCCTTTAAAAAATCAACCTGGGATTGATGGCAACGTCCCACACAGAACATGGTCCACAGAAACGGTAGTTTCTAGGAAGTCTGCAAAAAATGTCCCTTAAAGTCCCAAAAATAAGCAGGTTTATCACAAATAATGTGTTCATGACAACGTTTGAGTTTACGGAATTCGAAGCAGGAAGACAATCGAACGATCTTCCCCCAAATTACAGCTATATATAGGACATCATCTTTCACAATATAGCGTCCCGATTTGTAGTGTCCTGTAGACAGGACCCGGTGTGGACACACATTGTCTACTAGAAAATTGTAACATTACATTCATCAGTCGTCGTTTGTTTACAATTTCCTGCAGGCAAGTTTGAGTTGGTTGATGCTAATAATTGTTACTTCTTTCCTCTACTTCTGTGAGTGATTATCAAATATGTGGCGTATTAGAATGTTATTTCAGTTGTGTCCAGAGTTCAGGTGTAATTGCTGCTTTAACAATAAATCACAACTACAGCCCACGTGCGAGCTAGTACTCAAAGCGGGCATGCAGTTATATAACGCAACAATAATCAGTCAAGTGCCGTTTTCACATTGAAGCTTGGCTACAGTGGATATTCTACACCGTCTGTCTTTATTGTACGAGTACATTCTAGAAGAGAAAGAGAGAGTGGGAGAGAGAGAGAGAGAGAGAGAGAGAGAGAGAGAGAGAGAAGAGAGAGAGAGGAGAGAGAGAGAGAGAGAGAGAGAGAGAGAGAGAGAGAGAGAGAGACTATTTAAGAATAGCTCTCATTTTCTCATAATCTCTTATTGTCATTCGAGAAGACAGGAAGCCAGTATTTAGAACTGATAATTCCAAATATTTGTGACAGGAAGACAGTATCTGGGACTGATGATTCTAAACGTTCTCGACAGGAAGCCAGCAATCAGGACTGGAAGTTCCAAAAATTGTAAACAGTCATGTGCTTCCAACTCTCCCGCGGCTAACTGTCGACTCTGTATGTTGGGTAACAATGAAACCGCCCATCTCACTATCCCCAAAGCCACAGACGCCGGTTTCTGACTCAGTTACAGCATATCCGCGTTCGAAACACAGCTGCGAGCTATATCCCGGCAGACCGTCGTGCGTTGGTTTTTTACAAAATGTGATGGGTCCCGGTCGTTAAGAAAGCAATGGCGAACTACTGAACGTAAACTTGCCAAGAGATCACAAACAGCATTTTACAAATTCTGGTGTTGACTGCGACGTCCTGTAAAGGTTATGCAACTATTTTTTAAATACTAATGGCATTATGATACTGCTCGTAGAAAAACTAAGAAGTGTATCAAGAAGAGATAAGATCAGAAATGAAGAAATCAGGACTAAAGTGGGGGTTAAAGCAGCTCTAGATTTTATCAGAAAGCAGCAAGTCAAATGGTTTGGCCATGCAAGTAGGTTACCAGTCAACAGCATACCACAACAAGCAATGATGTACAGACCAGATGGAAACAGAGGAAGAGGCCGACCACGTAAACGTTGGACGGAGGGAATAGCAGAGTCCATGGGCATATCGATATATGAAGCCCATAACCGGGCACTCTCACGATGTTTATACTTCACCTCGACACCGCAAGGTACAAGAGGAACATGATGAGATGAGATGAGATGATGATTTTAGACGCCAACCAGCATTGCACGAAATATGATTTCTCCATTTGAGAACAAAACGATGAAGGCGTTTTAAAATTCCCCATGATCTGCTTGTTACTAATAACGAAATGCAAATTTACTCTAGATGAGATTGTATTGCCAGCAAGGCTGTGATGTGCCAAACTTTACTAGGCGACTGTTTAAAAACTCGTTGATTGCCAGAGAACGAGAAACAATGGTCGGGATGTTTTGTTAACGGCCATAAAAATTGGCCACGGTTAATATATTTAAACTGTCATAGCAACTTGTGTCTGTAAACAGTCGTTACAAATACTTTGTAAATTATTTTAGCCGCATACTTTTTGTCTGCCGACGTTTATGGTTAAGGGGTAGACAACGCGTGCCACAATCCCGTGTAAGGGGTTAGAAACCAGCTGCAGACGATTTGGAAGCAGATATATTTACTTTGATTTTTTTTAAACAATGGTATGAGCATGGGTTGTTCAATGATAAACTAATCAACGTACACTTGCCTACACAATCACAAACAGCCACAAATGTTGGGCTTTATTGCGACGTCCTGTAAAGGCCATGCAAATATCTGTATTTAACGTCACAGTTTGGGAGCCGCCCTAGCACTCTTGTCTGCCGATTCGTTGATCTTGTGTTTGAATCGTCATTGAGGCAGGAGTTTATAATGGGTAACTCAAACTAACATGGAGGAAATGTGTCAGGAATTACAGACAGCCTGACAGATATTGGCCACATCATCCGTCTAGTGCCGGTTGGTCTAAACATACATGAACAGCACAAAATACCCAAACACCAGTCACACATTTTTGATTACTCACGTTATGAGAAGAAATTAATTGGAGAACTTGATGATAACTGGCAAGACCGAGAGGAATAGAACTAGGGGAAGGCCGAGAAGTAAATACCTAGATGGCTTGGCTACGTGGTATGGTCAAGATAAGAATATAGAGCTGATCCACGATTCTGGTGATCGAGTGAGATAGCGAATCATGACCGCCCACACTTATCGTCATGGCACATGATGATGACTGAAACACCATATGGCGTGAAAAGGGATCTATTACACATCGTCTTTACAGTTTGAGATTTTCACATACACTTTAACTGTGTGCCTCTCTTGGGTAGTTCAGTGGTACCTCGGGTTACGAACTTAATTCGTTCCAGAACTCTGTTCGTAACCCGAAACGTTCGTAACCCGAAACATTGAAATCAATGAAATTAAAGACAATCCGTTTCAAGATTAAAGAATCGTTCTTTTTTATTATCATCCGGTCGTTTACCTGACAAAACGCAAGGAATACGTGTACTTCACGTTTTAAATAAAGAGAAAGAAACCAACCAAATGAATGAAATGTAAAATACAAAGAGATTTAGTCTATCTTTATTACCAATAAAACGATTATGGGACATTGTCACTTTCATTGTTCTTTCTGAATCATTAGTTTCAGGAGTATCTTGTCGCTGTTTCTTGGCAACCGACTAGGAATCTTTCTGCACTAAGAAACTATCAAGGGACATTTGTTGCTTCCTTTGTTGGAGAATCTTTCTGAAGTGGGCCATTCCGTTATCATTCATCAAATATATATATATAGGGGCATGGGGCTTGTTAGCAGCAAGTTTGTTTGGATGATGGTTCACAACGAAGTCTTCGACGCCTGCCCACTTGCTGCAAATTTCTTTAATCCTGGCAGTTGAAACAGTCACTGACTCCTCATCATCGGACGACTGCTCCTCCTTTAATGTCTTTAGCTGTTTATTCTGAAGACCCACAAGCTCATCTGTAATAGTAATACTGTTTGTACTGTACTCGATCTTTTGTCTCCAACGTTACACTCTGCTCTCTCTCGCTCGCCTTCGTTCGTAACCCGAGGCACTGTTCGTTACCTGAGACACAAAATTTTCGAAGTTGTTGTTCGTAACCTGAATTGTTCTTGACCTGAGGCGTTCGTAACCCGAGGTACCACTGTATATTATTATTTATTTGTCATATCTTCTACTGGTAAAAAAAAAAAAATTCCGTTTGGTCTGTGAAATAATAGCAATAGAGTCATCACATGTTGTACGTCTGAATACACATGGGGGTAGGTAGCCAATCGTTCTCTCACTTTTGCAAGCGACGAGAACAGACATCGAACCCGCGTCCGACCATGCTGTTGACATGACCAGCGCAGTTCGCTATCAGCTTCGCTAACGCTCCGACTATGTTCTGATATGCTACATCAAGTTTACGTGTCTTTCCTTTATGGTTTTCATGAGTGACCAGCACCGCCAACAGCGGCAAACAATGGCCGACTGGGTGTAACAAATATTGGCTGGGTTGCCTGAAGACAAAGCTTCCCAACGAACATTACCATTTTACACATATCGTTTAAGGCAGTGGTTCTCAACCTTTTTTTTGGCCCATGCACCATATGTTCAGACTGTCATTCCTCCTTTCCAAAATGTCATTCCCCTCTTTACACTCACCCATATATATATATATATATATATATATATATATATATATATATATATATATATATATATATATATATATATATATATATATATAATATATATGGCGGTCTCCCTGGTCTAGAGGTTACACGACTTTCTCCGTAATCCAGTATACTCTCGTGAGTAACATGACTTGCGCGAGAATCGGTAGCGGTTCTCTCTGCGTCGGTAACTTACGGAGTATGTGAGCCGGTCGCTCAGAAAGCAATAGCAAACTACTGAGCGTAATCTTGCCAAGAAATCAACAATCAGCACTAAGATGCTGATGTTGACAGCGATGTCCTGGAAAGGATATGTGAACGATATATATGTGCGCGTGTGTGTTTGTTTTAATGACTGTGCAGTGTTTGAAAATATTACAGGTCTTAAAAAAAATGTTTGCGTATCCTTTACATGACATCGCTGTCAACATCAGCATCTTTCAGCTGATTGTTGATTTCTTGGTAAGATTACGCTCAGTAGTTTGCCATTGCTTTCTGAGCGACCGGCTCACATACTCCGTAAGTTCCCGACGCAGTTAGAATTGCTACCAATTCTCGCCGTCGTCACGTTACTCACGAGAGTATACGGGATTACGGAGAAAGTCGCTAACTTCTAGGCCAGGGAGACCGGCATTCCAGGTCTAAGTTTTGTATTTACCTATTATGTTGCATGAACTTTACAAAGGGTGAATACAAAACTTGGACCGGCAACATTTTCAAAAATACAGCTCATCGTTGATGGAAGCGGCAGCCACGAGAAAATCGGCAGCCAGACATTACTGCACAAGGCAAACCTAGTAAGTTTAGCAACCGATCGGTCGCCATTTTCCTGAACATGCAGTTCACAATACATACAACCACGAACAGATGTAAAAGCACTCCACATGAAATCCACAGCTTACAGTAGAGAAGGAATAAGATTTTTAAAAATGGAGAAGACAGAAGAGGAAGTAGAGCAAGAGGAGTAAGAATAAAAATTGTAAGAGGAGGGGAGGGAGAAGAAGAAGCAGCGCAGTGAATAGAAGAAGAGAAGGAGATGGAATTGTATAAGAAGATGCAGTAGAGGAGAAATGGGAGTAAGTAGAATAAGAGGAAGAGGAATGTAAGCAGAATAAGAGGAGGAGGAGGAGGAGGAGTAAGAAAAAGTAGAAGCAGAAATCGAGGGCGAGGAGTACGAAAGAAAAAAAAGAGAAGTAGTAGTAAGAAGAAGGAGTGGAGGAGGAGGAGGAGAAAACAGAGGGAAAGAAGAAGAAGAAGGAGGAGAAAGTTGAGAAGAAGGAGTGAAGAAGAAGAAGTTGACACTAGCCATTGTTGAACCGATTGAACAATGACAATAACAAGTGCAGGCTAACAGAACCAGTCAAAGCAACAACGGGCCGCACGTGGCCAGATTTGGGGATATTACGTTATCCATGTAGAATGTACCAAACACGCCCAGTCATTCAGCTTGACCTGATTACGTCTCAGTGCCTGGAGTCGAAAATATGTGACGTGTTCTTCTGTGCCAGGACACAATTACCAATAACAGCTAAATTAACAATTTAGAAACAAAATACACATTGCACCTGAGCTACTGCTGTAAATTTATTTTAAGTACCTAACTACGAATAGCCTACACAATTAGATGCATATAAGACATTCACTTATTCGAGTACATAATTACATGTATTTAAGACCCCTTAGGCTCCAGCCGCTGGCTTTCTTATCAATACCTTTGCTACACTACACATCAATTGCCAATTACCTGTTTAATAAAAGATTAACATATATAAATAAATACTTTCATATCCATTTTGTATATAACTTTATGTAGATATCACTAATAGCTTGATATCAAAAAGATAATCAGTAACTGTTTAAAATAATATTAGTTTCGTTTTGTTTTTAAATTATTTGTTAATCTTCAATGTCTTTCCTTTTTCAATATGTCTATCTTCTTTTCTATTTATGTTTAATTTTTCATTAATATTCCGTTAAATCCTTCTTGGTTAAAATTATCTACAAATATATTATATATATTAGCTTGTTATTAGTGACATCTATATAAAGTTATATACAAAATGAATACTACAATATATATAACACATAGGCTATATGCTTATTATAATCCTGAAGGGCTGAATAACATTTTGAGGGAAAAGAGAAAGTATTTAGTATGAGTTAACTTTGAAAGGGTAGACATATGGATGTCCTCATTTGGAGGCCTTATGTTCAAACCCCGGTCTGGCCACTATAACCTTCAGCTTTTATATTGTCTAGTGTCCCTAATCCCACGTCTTTCTTCTAAATCTATGACTGCCCATCAATACCCACTTCTATAAATATATTCTATACTCGTCTATAATTCTATCTTCTATAATCTACTTCTCGTTTGTCGGTGATTCATTCATCACTTCTATAAAACACGTTTAGCCCAGCAAGCCAACCTGGCCGCCCCATGCGACCTGTGCTATTTTAAGTGTATGATTAAGAGAATTTTTCCTCGGGGCCATGTTTACACCACGTGAAACGTAAGCCAAGCGAACTGTTGCCTAATCTGCGCCTGTCACAGGTTATAAAAGGCACTGCTCTCTAGCCGGCCTGTGGAAGTCACTGTGTTTATCACGTGTTACAGGAGAAAGAATTTCTTGGAGTAACTATATAATAATTAATATACTTATCAGGTAATGGCCTATCTTGTATTGTAATGTTCTTATTTAAATTAATGTAATTTCACCAGACATGGAATCATGGATGGTCATGCTGGGCTGTATGAATTTTTATTTATCTTTGTTGAAAAATGTGTGCTTTAAGTTGATTTAAGTCCGGTTTATGATCGTTAAAATAGCTTCCCAGTTCTCGAATGTTCTTGTCCTTAGTTAGTATTGCGCATTAATTTAAAGAAGTACAATGCGGATACCGGCATGTATCCTACATATTGACCTTCATCGTCACATGATGATATTGATTTTTGGAACTGTTGGTTGTTTGTTCTATCTGCATTTAACTAACCCTCTCCTCGAATTTAGTTTATTAATCGTGTCCTTAACTTACCATTCTGTGGTAAGTGAGTAAGTCCTTAACTTAGCTTTTATTTAACTCCTTTCCCAAATGTATGTAGACTGAAACATGTTCACAGCAGAAAGGACTCTGGTTACGTTGCTACAATACTTACTATACTATATTCATTTTACTTCGTAAGTTTTAGTTTGGTGGATATAATATTTATTACTAAATGCCATTAATATAAATAATGCTATAACAATAGAATAGTATATATACACACAAGTTTTTAAAAAGTAAACTAAGATCATTCATAGTTAGATGAAGATGCCCGACATTTGAGAAGGTAATAAATGAATATTTTTATCAAGTCTTTTATCAAGAAAGTACAGGCTACGAATATATTTCTTGAAGTTCAAAAAATTTACCTGGTTAGAGATGTCAAAATAAAATGGCAGCATCATATCTCATTCTTCTTCTTTCGTTCGCTTGAACTATGTCTATAACTCAAACTGCAATGTTGTCTCTTGTATGAATTTAACTGTCTGGCACTCTTCCGAATTCCGGTCCCAAATAGTTCTGCAGTGAATAATTTTATATAACTAACCCTAATCACTTATTCACTGCAGAACTATTTGGGACTGGAATTCGGAAGAGTGCCAACTGTCTTTTTGAGTTCACTCAGTGGTCCATAGAATTTATCTTCCACTGTAGTCACTCTAGGCCAAAATATGAATAAAATTTGGTGGAACTGCGGTAAAGCTGTGAAAATATAAATAAAATGACACAAAGTAGTGCAGCTTTACATAACATTAACAGAATTACGACACAAACAGGACGTTGTGATCTCATTCTATATTAGAATTAGATATATTATATCTCATTCTAGTTTAGCCTGTTTTACATCTAATTGTGAGCACAGATATTTTATTATGTTATGAATTCATAGTGATTGATAAGAGTGCCATATCATATCGGTACAGGGTTTACTAGGGAGAAATACCTGCCAGATTGTTGTAAATGTTTAAACTCTGCCCATTTGTCATTGTGTGCTTAGTACCTGACACCACTTACTTGACAGCATTATTTTCTTCCGTTGCTCTTTATTTCCCAGTTGAGCTTAGGCACTCAAACACTACACGTCAAGCCATGCTACTCTCATGAAACTCTATTTTGTCTTCCACATTGTCACTATTTCTCTTCTCCTTATGTTTTCAGGCCTTCCATACTTCCATTTGCCCTGTGAGTTCCAAAGTTCTGTTGTACTTCTCGGTTCTCTGTGTGCGGCTTTTCTGGAGCCAGTGTCTTTCTCACCTCGTATTTACTATTTGCTTAAGTTATATCGCTCGTTGAGCTTCATATTAGCGCTACTGTCATACAGTTAGTATTTCTAATCAGCACAGGAACCAATTAATGAATATGTGTTTATTAGTAAACGTATGTATCATTCTGTGTTCCTGATCCATACAGTAGTTAGTAGTACTTTTGAACATTGGTGTTAATTTTAAATATTCAAGGTATGGTACATTTAATTTCTGACGTCCACAAATTTCCTAGTGCTGTTAAAGCTCCTTACCTCATGTATTTTATTCTGATATCCTTGTTTCCCCCATCTCCGCATACATTGCTACCCAAATAGTATAGTATAGTATTCTAATTCTGCCTCTGGACGTGAGGCTTCCCTACAGAACATGACTGCATTTTGCTCTCACTTAAACACTGCCGTTTACACATTCTTAATTTTTTCCAACCAACACAGCCTCAACATGAAATGGGTACTAATTTTCTGGGATGGAAAAGAAGTGGCTACCCATGTCATGCCATGGCTATAATATTCCATTGTCAAATACTTGTCTCCAATTGCATCATCTGCATGGGATTATCTTTATTTTGTTTTTTGAAGGGCAAGTGGCCATCTTGATTCTGTCACATGGTACTGACTGCATCACAATGTGCCCTTTTAGTCAAGAAGATGGATTTGGTACCCCATGATGCCATTGAAATGGTCTTTATTTAGAGTATATAAAGACAAAGGATATTTTGATGTAAACTTAAGTGTTTACATAGAAAATCTAACTTGCGATTTCTTGTTACATTGCAATACTTGCAAATAAACCTTTGTTCCCACATATAAAATCAATAACCCATTCTGGTGACTAGATTGTTTTCTTTCTTGTTCAAGCCTAATATTTCTTGAATATTGGTTATCACATCGACAGAAGTCATGTGGCAGAAAGGTTTAGAGCACTGGCTCTTAAAACTTCCACTGCGCTGACAAGATTACAAGATGTGTGCTGAAAAGAATGTAAAATGTGTACACTTTTAACAGTATCTGCCAGGTTGTTCTGTGCACAGACTTACTTGACTTAACTGATTAAGTGTCATTGGATAATTAATGATTGATCTTAAGTGACTTTCTGTATCTGCCATGGCCCTACTATACAGTAGTTTTCCTGATACAATTTGGTATATAATACAACATGTCTGCTACCCTATTAACATCTTTAAGGTCATAAGTATGACACGCCACTACTTCCCATTTTCTGCCATCCATTTTTATTTGGTCTAAACTTACTCTTTGCTTGGCACTGAATCTGTTCAAAAATGTCACTGCTGCTACTGATGTAAACTTATTTAGCAGTGTACAGTGTTTTATGTCTAGCATCTCTCTCAAAAACCTAGTTGTATATCCTTTATAGGACATCGCAGTCAACCCCAGCATTATTTTTGGCTGTTTGTGATCTCTTGGCAAGTTTACGATCAGTAGTTTGCCATTGCTTTCTGAATGACCAGTGCCTATACCATTTTATAAAAAACTCAACACAAAGCTTGTCTGCTGCCGAATTTCCCACAGCTGTGTTTTTCAAATGCGGTATGTGGGATTATACCCCTTCGCCATAAGACCGGCTGTCTAGCATCAGAAGAAAAATGTATGAATATGCTTTGTCAGATCTACAGAAGAAAAAAAACAAAACTTGACTTGATTTTTTCTATTTTTCTTTGTTACAGATACATTCTTTCCCAGCAGCAAGTTGACCAATCAAAAGTATATTCTCACTATGACATCACAAAAGAGATATAGGCAGCATCAGGAAAGTAACAAAAATAACTCAAGGTTCAGAGATCTTCCACCTCGCTTTAAGAAGCAAAAATCAACGGTGCCCTCCGCTTCATCAAACCCATCAGCGACATCAACTATTGCACCAGAAGTTGAAGCAGCAGCAATTGTTACACCAGTGGTGACAGCAACCTCAACCATTGCTGCAGTACAACAGGACACTGAAATTATTCACCCTTCAGCTGTGAAAACAGATCCACAACAGTCAATATCGTCACCAATGGCTCCAAGTAATTGTGTTGTCTATCCTGTCAAGGAAAACCACCATAGTCAGCTTAGACCAAGACCAGAACTTTATATCAAGTTCCCATCACGACTACAGAGCCATGGCGGTGGCCGGCTAAGTCTGATACAGTATATCTTATCGCAGTGGGACAACGGACAGTTCAACAGAGCCAGCAATGTTCAGCCACCGCATGTACCACTTGGGACACACTTTGGCTATAAAATGGACAGCCCACCATTGTCTCCTTGGGGTTCCTGCATCAAATGTTGCTGGACAATTTGGCATGGCGGGATCTCCTGCTTGGATGAGTCCTGCTAGTGACCTTTATTCAAGTCCAGCCAATGCACAGTCCGCCGATGTATTTTAACAATGAAAACTGGGCACCCAATCAGAACATGTATCCTCATGCTCCTGGAAGTTCGTGGGGTAAACCGTCCATCCCTCAGCATGTGTATAACTCTTCTTCATCGATCTTAAGGGATCATTCATCATCGCCAATAATACCAGATCATGCACATCTTTCCTCTACATATGTGGAAAACCGCACCGCTAGTGGTAGCAGTGCAAGACCCCAGGTTGACTACTCAGATCCCGATATAAGAACTATTGAAATGCTTCGTGAGCTAGAGAGGGTCGCTGACGAGAAAGAAAGTGAAGATTTTGGAACCGATAGAAAGTCTCTTGTGTCCCACCACCTCCGTATGCTCATGTGTGCTGTAGATAAGTATACAGAAGGAGTTGAAGATGAGACCTCTCGGCGTGATGAGGTATCACTGGCAGCTGACAGCGGAGCATCCACACCTCGAATTTCACCTGCTCCAGTTGAAGTCCAAGAAAAACCGACCAAGATAAACACAAAAGTAGCCAGGCTGGAGTCAGGAAATACTTTGTGGTTTTCAGAAAATGCAACATCTTCCTGGAATAATCAGGGAATTAAACAAGATTCTTCAACAGCAGGCCAACAAGCAGCTCATATCCAGCATCATAAACCAACTCTACAGCAAGCTTCTGAGTGTGAGCAACCACCTAATAGCATTGGAGGTCAAAATGTGCCATGGGACCTGTGGTTCAGCCCATCTTTCGACTTCCCTGGATTGTTACATCGTAACCCCTTCAGCAGATTAAAGGGACATGATGACAAGGACCGGAAGCCACTTTATCGGCGATAATTTTACTTGAGACAATCTTGAGTTAATGTTTTATATATTTTAACAACACTTAACACAATCATGTGAATATGCATAGACATGGTTTTGTGAATATTATGAGAACTTTTTCATTTATATCAACTTTGATTCCTCCAAGTGTAGATGACTCCTAACATTAACAATTACTTATCATTATCACTGTGGGGTTAATCTTTGAACTATCTTTATTGGTGCTTTTTATGTGGACAATATTACATCAGATACATTGTCTGGATTTTCGAAAATGTCGTTCCAACCAAAGACTTTCAAAATCAGCAGCTTTGTTGCATACCAGCAATTTTTAAAGTACGAGTACATTGTGCTGCTTATAAATATGTAAATTAATTTGCCAGGTATTGCTGTAAAGTGAAATCTTTCATTGAACTGTTTGGCAGATTTTGATATTTATTTCAAGTTTAGATTATATATACTGTAAAATTTGTAAATGATTGGTTGCTGTTCATTCCATTGTGATAACTGGTATATTTATTTCAACTTTGTCTGAACCAAGAATTGCGCACTCATTGATATTATGCAAGCCATATAACATACACAATATTATTCTGCCTTCATAATTGCACATAATTTGTAAAACATAATGTGCAAATCTGACTTCATCTTGAAATAGTCAAAAATCGTTGACTGTATTGAAATACGCTCGTATATAGTTAATGAAAATCCCTAGCCAGCTGCTTCTTAAAAGACATTCTAAAGTAGGTTTTTGTTTAGTTTGTGTTTGATAAGATTGAAAGATAATATTTCACCTGAAAATGTGCATTGGTCTTCTTTTTAAAAATTCCATAGTAGGATGTCAGTTCAGAACACACATAACATAGGTGAAGATGCTGAATATGTCACACATTCTATAAATATTCTGTTGGTGCTGATATATATTTTTTCGAAGTGCAACCTGAACTTTTGCTATTTTGGCCCTCTCTGTACCATTTTTCAACCACAAATTTAAACTTGTACACTTGGGCTTGCTGCAACTTATGCCCTTGTCTTCGAAGACTTGGCATTTTATTCACCATTGTGCAAATGCTCTGCGAAACAGAACTTATGCCTGGCGTCTTGTTGTTTAGTCATGCCATGGCAAAGTAATCACTTCCACACTAAAGAAATATCTGCTGCCAGTTTTATGTGGCTAGATACACCAAGAACTTTGGAGATTGAATCCAGACCTCTCTTGTTTAGCCAGTGCGCTCTACCCACAGCGGCACCCTTGTCAGTATGCAAGCTGTAGAAGCAGCAGTGTCTAACTGACCTGTTTGTTGCTGTTAATGCTGCAGGATGGAGTGTTTTTTTTTATGCTTGATACATCATTGTTCTTGTTCACAGAATGCTCCAAACTTTTAAATGTGTGCAACGGAACATCTTTATTGAAATATAAGTGTAATCATGATCATCAATGCCTGCTCCAGACTATGCATCCAAAGAAAAAGTACATAGATATCTTGCTCCCTTCGTACATTGTTGTATATAGAATATTTTAATTATAATGTAAATTACAATTAGGAAGGCACAAAACAGTTTTGGAAAAAAAGTAAAATTCATTTAAATCAGTGGTTCTTAACCGGTGTAGAATTCCCCCTAGGGGGGAATTTTAGGGTTTCCAGGGGGGGAATTAAGATTATTTCAAGATCGCATTAATAGATGAACCGATTACTTGATATTGTTTTTCCCACCATACTTTACGGTTGAGTACTTCTCGTGCCGTTCTGAAATTTGATTTATAACGTAAGTAGACACGCATATCACACTGTATGAAGACGTCTAGACTTGTTCTAGTATGTGCTATTAAATTTAGCTTCCATTTTTACATACACTGTGTAGGGACTTGGGGGAGGGGGATTTGCACTGTCAGACTACTGAAAGGAAAATTGGCAAGTGATTCACAAACAGCCAATAGGAGCTGGGGGTGATTGCGATGTCCAACAAAGGACTAGCAAAATGTTTATATTTTCAAACAGTAGTTCACATCCCATAGAAGTCGGATGTGTCGACCTAACGGTGCAAGAACGTAGCTCTGCTGTAAACAGGCACAGCACAATCACATCCAAAATAATTCTCCGGATGAACGCAGAAGAAGAAGAAACAGTTCACATTGGTCAAGTCTAAGACCCTTTTCACATCTCACATTGGTCAAGTCTAGGGACCCTTTTCACATCTCGCATTGGTCAAGTTTAGGGCCCATTTCACATCTTACATTGGTCAAGCCTAGGACCCTATTCACACATTAAGGTGAAACAGGCAACTGGTATTAGACCCATATTTTTATAAAGCATAATCGGCACTCGGTGGGTGATGTCAGTACCACGCCAGCCTCCTTTACGCCCCAAGGCATTCTGGGTAGCCACAATAGGTTGGGTTGACTTGGTAGCCCAGGTCAGTATGGGGGGGGGGGGGGGGGGGGGGAAGGAGAAATGAATCCACCCATCTGCTGATCGACCCATGACCTTGTGGAGGGTAGGTGAGAGGCTGTCAGCTGACATTGGTGAGCAATGTTAGCTATAAGTGCTGTAAGAGAATATAGGCAATACATATGTTTTGCCGTGAAGAAGAAATAAAAGACTAACAGTGTTTTAAGTGGGCCTGTGCTCTTGTATGCATCTGTGACAGGGACAGTATGCAAGGAAATAAATATCTAATGAATGGAAATGTGTGGTTCCTGAGGACAAACTTTATTTAACTCTATTTTCAAAGGGTTAAGAATTGGACACGCAGGTCCGTCTAACATTCTGCCCTTCTATCACTCTTTCATACATTATATTATTCACACATCATTCAAGGCTAACTGAAAGCAATGAGCACAAGAGCACCATGAATGTTCAGTATTTCATCCTCTTTATTTCTCGGGGAAGTATCTGGTGCCCACTATATGAGGCTACGTCACCTTACTGGGTAAGGAAGATTTGAGAATGACTTTGTGGGAGCCTTGACCATTATTACTGGGGTAATATTGCTGGTCCCAGATGTTGGTCTTCCGTTCGTTGGGTGTGGTCGTTGTCACATGTGGTACTCACCAAGCTGTTGTGTGGTCAATGCTGCCCCGGGAATGACTTGGTCAACACACTCAGAGGGTCCAAACCAAAAGCTCGCTGAGTAGATGTTGGCTGCAGACTGGCCGTTCCTGGTTTGCATGGGAGAGTGGCCAGTAGCGAATGAAGTGCCCAATATACGGAAGTTAGGAAGTGAAGCAGTCATGTGCAGGACGTGACAATTCCTTTGGTGAGCCCAGTACCAGAACGCTAGTTGTCGGCTCCTACTTTATTCATTCACGCAGTACAGGTTCTGCACGGTGTGTGCAGTACGAGTACACACATGGTCAGCCAAATCCCTAAGGTGGACAGAGGGGTCTCATTATTGTTCTCTTTTAAAAATTAAAAATATAAATATTCAATGTTTTGATAGAGTAATCGTGAACAAATAGTGAATGTGGCACTGTTAAGAAATAAGAGAATTCTGTTAAATGTACTGTTAGCTTAAAGAGAAATTAATTTTAAAATTATGATAAATAATTAATTTTGTCTACTAGCAGATGATGATATGGGAGGCAAACCTCAACTGACTCATACCTGAAATAGATTAAGAATCCACAAGATTGAGAACTGTTAAAATTCATCAATCCGAAAAAAGGACTCTGCCTCACACACCAGGAAAAGGTATGGGTGAAATCACATCTGACAGCACTTTTCCAATCCTCCCCAGATGGAAAAAAAGGAACGTTAAATATTTACCTAACAATCAAACACTTTGCCGACTGTTTATTATAACATTATAAAGATAATACATTTGTACATGTTATTACAAAGCCAGCAGTGATAACTATGTTGATGTACAACAGATGTATAAAATAGAGCCTAAGAAACTGTTGGGTGAAATTGGAGCTTTTGCTAATTTTAAAAAAAAACAACATAATAAAGAATGTTAATAAGGAATGTTAGAATGTTGATAAAGAATGCTAATAAAGAATGTTAAAAAAATGAATTTATACAAATAGAAAAAAAAAAAGAGGAAAAGAAAAAACTAGCATCAACCATGTGTTGCCTTGTGGCAAGTTAAATTCTGCTTATAAGCAAATGATTTTCCAGAGTCCCATTTATGAGGTTTTTCTTCTTTATGCATTATCACATGGCTTTTTAATTCGGAAGTAGTGGTGAAAGAATCACTGCAGTCTTTGCACTTGTGTATTCTCTTGTCTCCATGTTCTGTTCTCCAGTGTTGACTACGCTCATTAGCACGCTTGAAGGACTCACCACAAGTGGCACATTTATAAGGTTTATTTTTTTGCTTCAATAGACATAGAAGGTGTATCTGAACTTTGACCAGTTCCTAGAACAGCTTCTGTTCCTTCTTCAACCACCATCCTTATGCATAATTTAGATGACTACAGGACAATCAAGCAAGGATTATACTTGATTTCAAGTATCTGTATCTCCCGCTGTTTGTCTTTTCTTCCTCTGTTGGCTGATGACTTCAGTGCCACTTTTCAGGCTGATCTCATGATGTGTTATAGAAGATTGTAAACATGTTGGAATGGTTCCGGAGGGACTATGTGAGGTGTGTGGCACAGCACAGAACATTCTGGAAACCACACATGCAGAGGATGGTGCAATCACCATATTGTACATTCATGGTGATTGAAGTTTGCAAGATGACTGTTGCTGGGAAATGGGAAAGGCAATTTAGTGTGCGTTTAGGAGTAGACGTAGATAAATCTAAACATACAAAACGTTTTCCAGCAGTGAATTTGAATAGCGAAGACACCCATAGATTGCATGATTTATTGCCTGACACATTTTGCTGCATGCCATCGGGTACATACAGCAGAAATCTAAAAATAGTTCAGAAACCAGGCTCTTTTTCTCAGGAGCCAACATATTGTTTGTTCAAATGCCAGTTAAGAAAATGATAAACATTTCAGATGTAATGTTAATTTCCAGATGCTATGGTGACTGATACCTGTATTTTCTGCCCTTGCTGAGGAGTAAATGTTTTAGTCCTGTGTTCCTGAGGAGTCTGTTTGTTATAAAATTGAATGTCACTTAATGTTGCTGACTATTCCTGGCAAAAGTATTGACTGCCAGAGGTTTAAAATAAAAACTGGACATAATTAAAGTCAGTCCCATTTTTTTTCATGAGTAGCAATTTTCTTTTGCAAATACAAGCTATAGGGAATCAAACATTTCCAGGCACCATGGTGACTGCTGTCTTGGATATGTCTGCCCCTGCCGAGACCATTTTATAATAAAACTAAGCATGTCTGATGGTTCATAAACCATGTGCAAGCAAGTTCACTTTTGTATCTGTACATACATTACTGTACCAATTGTATATTTGTAACTTTCACTATTAAATGTTTTATTTATTTACTTATGGCAATTTCAAAACAGGCCCATACAAAACGTGACGATTGTCTCAGCAGAAACTATCATATGGGGTGTGAGGTTTGAACCTTCACATATTTTATAGGCCACGACATTTGGTGGCGTGTCTAGTTCCCTTCCTGTCACATTTCCTTCCTTGATAATCCCCAGAACATTAAAAAAATTTGTCAGGTGCCAATTTGTGGGTCAGCTGCAGAGCTGTTGCCTCTGCTGTGTTTGTCTGTCAGGGTTTTTATTTTGTGAACTGTCTGTGAATACATTAGGTTGTGGATTGATAATTTTTCTTCTAATTCTTTTCTTCCTACCTCTTTAAGTAAATACATAGCTTCCATTCAATCAGTGATTTGTCTGTGCTTACTTCCAATTGATTGTCTAAACATTTTTTTTTTAAATTTTCTAATTTCCCTTTTGCAAATGTCTTGCTGCAATTTGTTTTTAATTTATGTTTGTACACTAATGTATACCTGCATCAGTTTTGTAAAATTCTGATTTCAGAGATGTACAGTCTTTTTTGACAGTTCAATTCTGTTGTCTCGAGGGTTGCAAAGAATGTTGAGTTCTTTTTTTTTCTTTCAGTTCTGTATAGATGTAGTTATATAGTTTGTATGTAGTAATTGTAAAATCACCAGGTTATCAATAACTTCATTATGCTGTTATTTTTGTACTTTATCAACTGCCTCATCATGCTGTTATATTGTACATATGTACGTAATGTGCTGTTGTATCACTGACTTGTTCTGTGGCCCGATTCCTGGTAATACGTTGGTTATATTAACTCAGCTATCCTGTTACCAGCCGTTTGAAACTGAATAAAATGATATGGACTTAACATATTTACATGGTTGACTCATTTTGTGTGAATCTGTTGTGTGTTTTGTAGTCTATTATTTGAATAATCTATTTCTTTCTCTGTGTGTGTGTGCCTGTCAGTCTATCACTGTGTATCATGTGTGTGTAATAATATCTTTGTTCTATGTGTGTGTCTGTCAGAGTATCATGTGTGTGTGTAATATCTTTGTTTCTCTATTCTATGTATCATGTGTGTGTGTAATTTCTCTGTGTATGCGTGTGTCTGTCAGTCTCTATCACTGTGTGTGTGTCAGTCTCTATCACTGTGTGTGTAATATCTTTGTTTGTGTGTGTGTCTGTCAGAGTCTCTATCACTGTGTGTGTGTGTGTGTATCATCTTTGTGTGTAATATCTTTGTTTCTCTCTCGGGCTTAAATACAATTTTTTAAAATAACACCTAAACAACCAATGCGTGAGTGGCGAACACAATCATCATCATGTGTCTTGCCTCACGGTGCAGGCGTCCATGTCTGTCCACAGACCTCGGTATTTTGGTGTTCTGCATCAATTTTACTGATATCTGTCCATGCTGTCATCTTGGACCAAACAGTTCCTTTTGGTCTGTACCTTCTACCACTGGTTTGTCTAGACATCACGATGTTTTCCAGTATTCTCTTCTCTTATACAACCACAGAATACTGTTTCATGTGTTGTAGTTGTGTATAATGGTCTACCTTTGTGAGCCTGTTCCAGGCACTCGTAAGTTCCTCTGGTTGTCCAAGGCACACACAACTTTCCTCTCCAATATCTTACTAGAGGTCGCCAACATGGCCGAATTGATCAGAGCACTCTCTGTGAAACTTATGGTGTGCTGATGCCGAAGTAGCGGGTTCAACCCCTACAACGGTTAGTTGGGCTAAAATGTTGACTTCTTATCCTTGACTTGGGGACATAAATTACAAGTGTATCAGAAGTTGGAGTGGGTTTGCCTGATGCAGTTATACCTGATTGGACTACGCTTGAGTTCAAGGCGAGCTAACAAAAAAAATCTTTTAGTCCATGCCATGTGTCGTTGGTGATCATGTCTGTCCACAGCCTTCTGTCTCATGTACTGCCAATCTTCTTACTAGTCCCTGCCGAGTTGTGTTGGTGATAGTGTCTGTACACAGCCTTCTGTCTCGGTACTGTGTCATTTATATTCCTCCATGCCACGATATCAGGCTGTCCAGAATCTTCTCTCTTGGTCTACCATCACTCCCACTGCAACTTTCACATTGTGACTACATACTGCAGCATTACCCTTCTAAAGACATTCTCAAAGAATGAGGGCTGTCATCTTCTGATGCTAGCAACCATTCTCTTTGTATAGTCTAATCTAATGATCTCAAATACCACATTATGGACAAATGCTAAAGACAAATGTATATACAGTGAGGTTTGGAAACTCGACAAACAAAACACACAATCAAATTGTTTCAACCAGCTCTTCTCAACGAATAGAACACACCGTGTAGTATTGTGTTTGCATCCTGGATAACATCCGTGTAATTAAACTGGAACACGTAATGGCGATTCTAGCTAGACTTCCGCCGGGGGGTGGGGGGGGGGGGGGCGTTGTTAGGGTGAATAAATTCTGAAAAAGTAAAGAACAAATGTATCATTTTCCGATGAAGTCACCACTCCGGTCAATGCAAGTCCTCTAGCGCCGATAATGTGCTAGGATGTCTGTAGAAAAATCGACTCTGGGGTCACTTATTCGGTGTGTCTGACTCCGTCGTGAACACAGTCTGCCGCAGAAGTCACAGCGGTTTGAAACTTCCTACTCCATTCATACACTTGCTGGACTGACAGTCATGCATTGCCGTACTGGAACTTCATTCGTCGATGAATGCCTATAGTCACCCCTTTACTTATCGAACAACGGATGACAGAATGCTCCCCCCCCCCCCAATGGTACATGTCGAAAGTGGGGCGGCCATCTTTAAACTGTCATTATGACGCCACCATGTTCGTCTGCACCGTGATATCACGTGATTAACCCTCTTAACATCTAACAACTATACTGCCAGGTTACAAGACAATGGCATGGTTATTATAATTTCGATCACGCTTTTTATTTGAAGCCCCATTGTGTGTGTGTTTTGTGATTTCTCACGCCTACAACATTAGCCAGTTTTGTGGTCAACTTAATGGTTGTACCTGCTAGCATACTTGTATGTCCATCTGTTTGCCATACGCTTGTTTACGACATTCTAACCTGTTTATCCCGGATTGTACTTCTTGTTTTCGTTCGCCTCCTCACGTCTGCAAGAATGGGGTCAACAACAAACATACTTTGTGACCCAGCTTTGACGTACGACACCCACTTGTCGGGCATCTAGTCACGAATGAATGACTTAAGGGAAGACATAGTTAGGTGGTTTTCAGTCTGTGAATGCTAGGGTCTCTAGCTAAGGCGGTTGATGTAAGGCTTGTGTTAGAGCCACGAAAAGTACTGTCATACTACAAGGTCTGAACATCGAAAACACACAAGATCTGAACATTGAAGAAAACTCGCCTTTTCCTCTCTCTCTTTTTCTGCGTGTGTGCGTGTGCTCCCCCCCCCCCCCCCCCCCCCCCCCCCGTTTGTTTGCTCATGGTTCACATCCATACAAAAGTACAGGTTCTATTTGGCATTTAACTCTCTTTTTCTCGTTGCAATTGACATATTTTTTATTGGTAATATATTTTCTGTACAACTAAGGTAAAATAAACTGTATAGTTGAAAAAGTCACTTAGTTTGGTGACCGTTTTGTAATTTATTTTTAAAACGCAGTTGTCCGGTGTCTTTTTATTTTTGTGTGCCGACGAAGATTTTATAACTGCAACGTCCATTTTGTCATGGGTGATTGTGTTATTATAAAGCAGACACAATTTCACATTCGGGTTTTCTTGATTTAATTATTGTACCTTCACCAATAGAAGATGAATACACCTGCCTTATCGTGCACCAAGACACCACCAAACAGTACAGATCCAGCCAACACCAGCATACCTTGTGGTAAAGATTGAAAGAGTGTTGAATCATCAATGTTTGCAGTATGTGTGCACGTGCTTCCTTGCAGATGTATACGTGCACAATGAGAAAGTTGAAACGCCCCGAACTACCATTTAAAGATAGTGCTGAACTAGACAGAGTACTTAAATAATTAACTGCGACAAGCGGTAAACAGGATACGTTTTCGGTGATACGTTATTTGCCATGTCTCCGCTGACTCATGACCTGGGAATCAGCTGGAAAGTGAACTTTGAACCTTTGCTTCGTCTGCTGATAACAGTAGTTGCCATACGAGAAATACATTAACGGCTTAACGGGTATTGATGGGAAATGAGAGAAGTAGGGGGAAAGAAATAAGAGCTTAGAGGACACACTTGACAATACAAACATGAAAGCTGTAGTAACAATCATGGGAATTCGAACCTGTCTGACAGCAGTTCGATGTCGGAACAAATACAAATACAAAGTACTTCAATTTACGACCAAGTAGATCCACCCAAATAAAGGTGTGTTCATTTGCCAGCTATTTCATCCACCTGAACTCATAACCAGAGGACTGGTTCTAAATCAACTGGTTGCTAAGACTAACAGGTCATTAACATTTGTAGTATATGTCTAATGTTAGACCGCCTAGACTTGTTTTCTTACGAAATGGCATGGGTGTGGGTCGTTCAGAAAGCAATGGCAAACTACTGAACGTAAACTTGCCAAGAGATTACAAATAGCAACCAAAAAAATAATTCTGGGGGTGACTGCGACGTCCTGTAAAAGGATATCCATCTAACTTTTTTGTTTAAGGGGTCCACTTCATTAGAAGCTCACAGGGCCCAGTTGCCACCGTGGTAAGCAACGCCCAGTCTACTACTGCCCACAACTTTTAGAATTTGGGCACAATTCGTGTCTAGTAAGTTGAAATAGCAGTTATAGGTTTCACAATTTTATGTTAGCCATGTTAGTTAAGTTGCATATCCTTTACAGGACGTAGCAGTCAACCCCAGCATTTTTTGTTGGCTGTTTGTGATGTCTGGGCATTCTTAAATTTCTGAAGGATCATCACTCATACCATTTTATAAAAACTCAATGCAAGGCAGTCTGCTGCCAAATTGCCAGCAGCTGAGTTTCGAACTCGGTGTGCAGGATTATGAACTGCGTCCTTAACCCCTTTGCCATGGAACCGGCACGATAACCAAACATAGGTCAAATAACAAACACATCAGACCGTAATGCTGGGTCTAGAATACTGAACATTTCAAGAAGAGGTATAATGGATAAGAAAGATCTAAGGCTGCAGCAGGATATGATAATACTTAACGAAAGAAGCAGGTAGGCTTCCGATCCTGGGGGGAGGTCAGCGTGGCAGGAATGGATAAGAGCGATGGCCTTTAAACTTCCGGTGTGCTGATGCCGAGGTAGCGGACTCAACCCCATACACTGGTCAGTTGGACTAAAATGATTTCTAGTACTTGACTTGGGGTTGTAAATTACAAGTACCTCAGAAGTCGGAGTTGGGTTCACCTGATGGCAAGGGACACTAGTAATAGGGAAAGCAAATTCACACACAAAAATCAATCCAATGTACTAGGAGTGGCTAGCAAGTGTATGGACCACGCTTGAGTTCAAAGCGAGCACCTGCCAACAAAAAGAAAAGAAAAAAAAAAACAGACGGAAGACAATTACTAACTGTCTCACGAAGAAGAGTAAGGAAATAATTAAGTCACAGAATGATATAAATAATAATAAATGTTTGCATATCCTTTACAGGACATCGCTGTCAACATCAGCATGTTTCAGCTGATTGTTGATTACTTTGGCAAGATACAGAATGATATAACAGTTGAGAAATGGTTCATAGTAGTTTATAAAGGTATCATTATGTGGCATATCCATCTATCTTCATGTCTGTGTGTGTCAAAAGTATGTAGTTTCACACACGTGCAGGTATTGAAAATGTCAGCCGTACTTGAAGATTGCACCAGCTGAAGAACAGTACAGGGGATATTACCTGTCTATGGTGGTAAGCGTTTGATGTGTAAACCATCACACAACTGTGGGGGTAAGTTCTCACAAGAACACTCACAAGTTGTTAATGAAGACCGACCTGGTTGCCCTGTGCAGATTGTGATATAATCAATTGTGTAGTGGATCAAGGCGATTATTGACACTGACAGGCATGTAACAATGGAAAGTGTTGTAACTGAAGCAGGATGTTCTCATGTGCCTTGCCAATAATTGTGGGTAGTCATGGCTGATGAGATGGAATCACAAACACTTTCTCTGTGATGAGATGGAATCACAAACATTTTCTATGTGATGAGATGGAATCACAAACCCTTTCTCTGTCCTCTCTGATTAGATAGAATCACAAACCCTTTCTCTGTCCTCTCTGATTAGATAGAATCACAAACCCTTTCTCTGTTCTCTCTGATTAGATAGAATCACAAACCCTTTCTCTGTCCTCTCTGATTAGATAGAATCACATGCTCTTTCTCTGTCCTCTCTGATTAGATAGAATCACAAACCCTATCTCTGTCCTCTCTGATTAGATAGAATCACAAACCCTATCTCTGTCCTCTCTGATTAGATAGAATCATTCATTTATCATGTGTCCTGCCGATAAGTGTGGGCAGTCATGATTCGCTAACTTACTCGATCACCAGTCATGGATCAGCTCAGTGTTCTTGTGTCGACCATACCACGTGGCCAAGCCATCCAAGTATTTTTTGCCTTCCCCATGATCTTGCCAGTTGTCACCAAGTTCTCCAATTTATTTCTTCTCAGAATCCCATTGACATAATCACATATCCTTTCTCTGTTCTGATTAGATAGAATTACATACCCTTCCTCTGTGACAAGATGGAATCACATACCCTTTCTATCCGATGAGATGGAATCACATATCCTTCCTCTCTGATTAGACAGAATTACATACCCTTTCTCTATCCTCTCTGATTAGACAGAATCAGAAACTCTTTCTCTCTGAAGAGATGGAATCACATATCCTTCCTCTCTGATTAGACGGAATCACATAACCTTTCTTTCAAAGGATGAGTGTTATTATAATACATAGGATCATATTAATAGACATCTAGTCTAAGAGACCCAATACCCTGTCTATTTTTCTAGACAGAGACCCAACACCCTGTTTGTTTTTCTAGACAGAGACCCAGTAGATGAACAATGACCTGACACCCAGTCTACCTTTCTAGACAAACAGAACTGTGGCCATTCTGACATGCTATTTTCAATTTGCAACAACTACAACATGTAGTATCTTCAAGTTTTTCACCCTTGACCAAGAAGGCTAAAAGTCTGATACACTACCTCAGGATAAGTGGGGAGCATGCCAGCTTGTCCTTATTTGTAATAATCCACACAGTACATGCAGTGAATTAAACCAGGCCTGTACAAGTCAGAAGCAGACATTGTAATTTCTTAGCTACTCTGCCCCCCAGAAGTTTGAGATGTCTACAGAATATGGAAGAAAATACAGTTTGTTTCTAAACACACATCAACATTACGTTTCACTAACAATCATTGATTCTTTGCTAACAATCACTTGTCCTCCCCCAACAATCACTGGGATCAAGTTATAGTTTTAGGTACAAACCCTCAGACAAAGTTATTGACTTACAAACACTAGGACCAAATTATAACAAACAATGAAAAAAGCTACTATATTACCCACAAACACTGGAAACAGATTATTAATTTACAAAGTAACATCAGAAAGAAGCTATAATTTTACTATCAAATAAAAAAGAAAGCTATTAGTTTTCTAACAAATGCTGGGAACATCATTTCAGCTACAAATACTGGAATCAAGCTATCATTTTATCTCAAACACTGGGGAAAAAGTTAATATTTTACCAACAAGCACTGGAAACAAGTTATTAAGTACTAACAAACACTGGAAACAAGTTATTAAGTTGCTAACAAACATTGGAAACAAGTTATTAAGTTACTAACAAACACTAGAAACAAATTATTAAGTTACTAACAAACACTGGAAACAAGTTATTACGTTATTAACAAACACTGGAATAAAGTTATTAAGTTACTAACAAACACTGGAAACAAGTTATTAAGTTACTTACAAACACTGGAAACTATTTATTAAGTTACTAACAAACACTGGAAACAAATTACTAAGTTACTAACAAACACTGGAAACAAGTTATTAAGTTGCTAACAAACACTGGAAACAAGTTATTAAGTTACTAACAAACACTGGAAACAAGTTATTAACAAACACTGGAAACAAGTTATCAAACATTTATTGGTAACATAATGTCAAATTAAAGCAGTACATAATTTTATAAATTGCCTTTTCAATTTTCTATAAATGATAAAATACTGATTCCATTTTGTTTGTATAGGAATGTTTTGTTCCTGGTTACACTGCCCTCAATCTGCTATAATCTATGGCAGAAAAAGAATATCAAAGAAAGCGTCTCATGCTGGATAAGTACAGCATTGAGTGGGCCACTGAGGTGGCAAGAATGGGTCAAGGACAGCGGGTCTCTGAGGTGATAAGACTGGGTCAAGGACAGCAAAGAGTGGATCACTGAGGTGATAGGAACAGATCAAAGACAATGGGTCACTGTGGTGGCAAGACTGGGTCAGGGACAGTAGGTCCCTGAGGTGTCAAGACTGGGTCAAGGACAGTCAGTGATAAGAACTTGTCAAGGACAGTGTGTTGCTGAGGTGACAAGAACAGGCCAAGGACAGTGGGTCACTGAGGTCACATGACCAGGTCAAGGACAGTTGGTTGCTGAGGTGACAAGAACAGTGGGTCACTGAGGTCACATGACCAGGATAGAGACCAACACTAACAAAGACCTTGGAGCATCCCCATGTGGCACGGCATGACCACAGACTGGGTGCCCAGCCAGGACCACATTCACAGGATCCCCAGGCCTTTCCCTAGATGTTGAAGCTCAAGCACCAGGTACTGGACACCCTGCTGCTTCCTGCACTTGAAGAGGGGAAGGGAACCCCTGCCACACAGTTCCCACTGTATTAGAGAAGACACTTGGGTATCAGGTAGGGAGGGTAGTCTCCCCATCAGCCTCACCTCAAGGGTTCAAGCAAAATGAATGTTAAGGCTTAAGGACTCCTTAGTTACAACTCAGGCTTCTGGCAGGTCTTCCAACCAACACTGTAAGACTGGGGACAGAACAAATAAAGAAGTGTATCCAGGTATTCCAACCAACACTATAAGACTGGGGACAGAACAAATAAAGAAGTGTATCCAGGTATTCCAACCAACACTATAAGACTGGGGACAGAACAAATAAAGAAGTGTATCCAGGTATTCCAACCAACACTATAAGACTGGGGACAGAACAAATAAAGAAGTGTATCCAGGTATTCCAACCAACACTATAAGACTGGGGACAGAACAAATAAAGAAGTGTATCCAGGTATTCAAACCAACACTATAAGACTGAGGACAGAACAAATAAAGAAGTGTATCCAGGTATTCCAACCAACACTGTAAGACTGGGGACAGAACAAATAAAGAAGTGTATCCAGGTATTCCAACCAACACTATAAGACTGGGGACAGAACAAATAAAGAAGTGTATCCAGGTATTCCAACCAACACTATAAGACTGGGGACAGAACAAATAAAGAAGTGTATCCAGGTATTCCAACCAACACTTTAAGACTGGGGACAGAACAAATAAAGAAGTGTATCCAGGTATTCCAACCAACACTATAAGACTGGGGACAGAACAAATAAAGAAGTGTATCCAGGTATTCCAACCAACACTATAAGACTGGGGACAGAACAAATAAAGAAGTGTATCCAGGTATTCCAACCAACACTATAAGACTGGGGAGAGAACAAATAAAGACGTGTATCGAGGTCTTCCAACCAACACAATAAGACTGGGGAGAGAACAAATAAAGAAGTGTATCCAGGTCTTCCAACCAACACAATAAGACTGGGGACAGAACAAATAAAGAAGTGTATCCAGGTATTCCAACCAACACTATAAGACTGGGGAAAGAACAAATAAAGACGTGTATCCGAGGTATTCCAACCAACACAATAAGACTGGGGACAGAACAAATAAAGAAGTGTATCCAGGTATTCCAACCAACACAATAAGACTGGGGACAGAACAAATAAAGAAGTGTATCCAGGTATTCCAACCAACACTTTAAGACTGGGGACAGAACAAATAAAGACGTGTATCCAGGTATTCCAACCAACACTATAAGACTGGGGACAGAACAAATAAAGAAGTGTATCCAGGTATTCCAACCAACACTATAAGACTGGGGACAGAACAAATAAAGAAGTGTATCCAGGTATTCCAACCAACACTATAAGACTGGGGACAGAACAAATAAAGACGTGTATCGAGGTCTTCCAACCAACACTATAAGACTGGGGAGAGAACAAATAAAGAAGTGTATCCAGGTATTCCAACCAACACTAATAAGACTGGGGACAGAACAAATAAAGAAGTGTATCCAGGTATTCCAACCAACACTATAAGACTGGGGACAGAACAAATAAAGAAGTGTATCCAGGTCTTCCAACCAACACTATAAGACTGGGGAGAGAACAAATAAAGACGTGTATCGAGGTCTTCCAACCAACACAATAAGACTGGGGAGAGAACAAATAAAGAAGTGTATCCAGGTATTCCAACCAACACTATAAGACTGGGGAAGAGAACAAATAAAGAAGTGTATCCAGGTATTCCAACCAACACTATAAGACTGGGGAGAGAACAAATAAAGACGTGTATCGAGGTCTTCCAACCAACACAATAAGACTGGGGACAGAACAAATAAAGAAGTGTATCCAGGTATTCCAACCAACACTATAAGACTGGGGAGAGAACAAATAAAGAAGTGTATCCAGGTATTCCAACCAACACTATAAGACTGGGGAGAGAACAAATAAAGACGTGTATCGAGGTCTTCCAACCAACACAATAAGACTGGGGAGAGAACAAATAAAGAAGTGTATCCAGGTCTTCCAACCAACACAATAAGACTGGGGACAGAACAAATAAAGAAGTGTATCCAGGTCTTCCAACCAACACTATAAGACTGGGGAGAGAACAAATAAAGAAGTGTATCCAGGTCTTCCAACCAACACAATAAGACTGGGGAGAGAACAAATAAAGAAGTGTATCCAGGTCTTCCAACCAACACAATAAGACTGGGGACAGAACAAATAAAGAAGTGTATCCAGGTATTCCAACCAACACATTAAGACTGGGGACAGAACAAATAAAGAAGTGTATCCAGGTATTCCAACCAACACTTTAAGACTGGGGACAGAACAAATAAAGAAGTGAATCTTCCCCATTTTTGTTTTTGGGCGTTCGCTCACATTGGACTCAAGCGTCCATTTATGTGCTACTTCTACTACTTAGAGCACACTGAACTGATTTTTGCATGGGGATTACCTTCCCCTATTACCAGTGTCACTCGCTATCAGGCAAACTCTGACTTCTTAGGTACTTGTAATTTACGTCCCCAAATCTAGGACAAGAAGTCAACATTTTAGTACAACTGATCTTCTTTTTCTGCCATTTGCCCCCCTTGGAGCAATTGGCTGTCATCAACCAACTCAATCCAAGCCCTCCTATCTTTTGCTACCTCCTGTCGCTCCCTCCACGACCTCCCCATTTCATTACATAGTTCTAACATTCCAGGTGCCAATTCTGTAGTTTTCCTCAGGTGAAAAGAGGTAAATCAGTTATGTTACCTTTACAGGACGTTGCAATAAATCCAAGCATTTATTTATTGTTTATTATTTTTATTTATTATTTTATTATTTGGCTGTTTGTGATTTACTAGGCAATGTTAGTTCAGTAGTTTGCCATCACTTTCTGAATGGTCAATGCCTCATACCATCACAATAAATGATTTGGAACCCTCAAATTGGTCTGATGAGGGAATTCTTAAACTGCATTGATTATCCTGTCAGGCACAGTGTCTTATATTACCTATCTTATATACAATAAATTACATATATAGCTTAATTAAACCCACCCACACCAACATTTTATCAATGAAACTCAGACACATGCAAACCTGTCTAGAAAAAACAAAATCCCCTCAGAAGGAACCCACTATGGGTTTGTGATGCGCTAGGACCATCACATTTCAGGCCTGCCTGCATGAAGTAACAGGTCTATCCCTGCCGTAGCAAGTAGTGAGCCCAGAAATCAAATCCTCATCCAACCACGCTCAAGCCATTGTCTGCACAGCTTCCTAACCATCACACTAACACACCTGCTTAAACTTGACTAAGCTAAGACAAAATACTAGGACAAGTCAGAGATTCCTAAACTGGTGGCCACATCTGCTTGGACGGGGATGTGTTGGCAGAGGCTGCTGTCAAACTCCACAAGATCGTGCCGGAAGAGGTGATGCTGCTCCTCAAACCACTTGTCTATACTAAATTCTGGGAAGAAAAATCTGATCTCTTTCCGGGCTGTGTCTTCTGAATCTGTGGAAGAGAGAGAGAGAGAGAGAAGAATAACATAGAGAGGGAGCAGAATAATAGAGAGGGAGCAGAATAACAGAGAGGGAGCAGAATAACACTGAGGGGTAGAAGAATAACATAGAGAGGTAGAGGAATAACATAGTGGGGTAGAAGAGTAATATACAGAGGTAGAAGAATAACATACAGAGGTAGAAGAATAACATAGAGAGGTAGAGGAATAACATACAGGGGTAGAGGAATAACATAGTGGGGTAGAGGAATAACATAGTGGGGTAGAGGAATAACATAGTGGGGTAGAAGAGTAATATACAGAGGTAGAAGAGTAATATACAGAGGCAGAAGAATAACATACAGAGGTAGAGGAATAACATAGTGGGGTAGAGGAATAACATAGTGGGGTAGAAGAGTAATATACAGAGGTAGAGGAATAACATAGTGGGGTAGAGGAATAACATAGTGGGGTAGAGGAATAACATAGTGGGGTAGAAGAGTAATATACAGAGGTAGAGGAATAACATAGTGGGGTAGAGGAATAACATAGTGGGGTAGAAGAGTAATATACAGAGGTAGAGGAATAACATAGTGGGGTAGAGGAATAACATAGTGGGGTAGAGGAATAACATAGTGGGGTAGAGGAATAACATAGTGGGGTAGAGGAATAACATAGTGGGGTAGAAGAGTAATATACAGAGGTAGAGGAATAACATAGTGGGGTAGAGGAATAACATAGTGGGGTAGAAGAGTAATATACAGAGGTAGAGGAATAACATAGTGGGGTAGAGGAATAACATAGTGGGGTAGAAGAGTAATATACAGAGGTAGAGGAATAACATAGTGGGGTAGAGGAATAACATAGTGGGGTAGAGGAATAACATAGTGGGGTAGAAGAGTAATATACAGAGGTAGAGGAATAACATAGTGGGGTAGAGGAATAACATAGTGGGGTAGAAGAGTAATATACAGAGGTAGAGGAATAACATAGTGGGGTAGAGGAATAACATAGTGGGGTAGAAGAGTAATATACAGAGGTAGAGGAATAACATAGTGGGGTAGAGGAATAACATAGTGGGGTAGAGGAATAACATAGTGGGGTAGAAGAGTAATATACAGAGGCAGAAGAGTAATATACAGAGGCAGAAGAATAACATACAGAGGTAGAGGAATAACATAGTGGGGTAGAAGAGTAATATACAGAGGTAGAAGAATAACATAGAGAGGTAGAGGAATAACATAGTGGGGTAGAAGAGTAATATACAGAGGTAGAAGAATAACATACAGAGGCAGAAGAATAACATACAGAGGTAGAGGAATAACATAGTGGGGTAGAAGAGTAATATACAGAGGTAGAAGAATAACATACAGAGGTAGAGGAATAACATAGTGGGGTAGAAGAGTAATATACAGAGGTAGAAGAATAACATACAGAGGCAGAAGAATAACACGAAGAGAAAAAAATAACAGAAGTGTAGAAAAGTAACATAGAGAAAAATACAGAGAGAGAATAACAGAGATGCAGAAGAATAACAAAGAGGGAGAGAAGAATAACATAATTGCCTTTTATGATGGAGTTTGAGACTGAGCCATATGGGATAAAACCAGTGCAATGAAGTCGATACTTATGGCTTATTAACCCCATTTTTTCTAGTATATTCTAATAATTTTAAGAAGCGATCTGATTGGCTGGTTTCACTGTGTTATATGTAATAGGTAACTTGCATACCCTTTGCAGGACATTGCAGTCAACACCAGCAGTTTTTCCTGTTGTGATCTCTTGGCAAGTTTACTTTCAGTAGTTTGCGGTTGCTTTCTGAACGACCGGTGTCCATACCATTTCGTAAAAAACCAACGCAAGACGGTTTGATGCCAAATCTTCTGCAGCTGTGTTTCAAATGCGGGTATGCAGAATTACGAACTGCGTTCATAATGTGGAGCCAGTGATGTAATACACAGATATAAAACCAAATGAAACATACCCGAGCCATGGAGCCAGTGATGTAATACACAGATATAAAACCAAATGAAACATACCTGAGCCAGGGAGTCAGTGATGTAATACACAGATTCAAAACCAAATGAAACATACCCGAGCCATGGAGCCAGTGATGTAATACACAGATATAAAACCAAATGAAACATACCAGAGCCAGGGAGCCGGTGATGTAATACACAGATATAAAACCAAATGAAACATACCCGAGCCAGGGAGCCAGTGATGTAATACACAGATACAAAACCAAATGAAACATACCCGAACCAGGGGGCCAGTGATGTAATACACAGATATAAAACCAAATGAAACATACCCGAACCAGGGAGCCGGTGATGTAATACACAAATATAAAACCAAATGAAACATACCCGAGCCAGGGAGTCGGTGATGTAATACACAGATATAAAACCAAATGAAACATACTCGAGCCAGGGAGCCAGTGATGTAATACACAGATATAAAACCAAATGAAACATACCCGAACCAGGGAGCCGGTGATGTAATACACAGATATAAAACCAAATGAAACATACCCGAGCCAGGGAGCCGGTGATGTAATACACAGATATAAAACCAAATGAAACATACTCGAGCCAGGGAGCCAGTGATGTAATACACAGATACAAAACCAAATGAAACATACCCGAACCAGGGAGCCAGTGATGTAATACACAGATATAAAACCAAATGAAACATACCCGAGCCAGGGAGCCAGTGATGTAATACACAAATATAAAACCAAATGAAACATACCCGAGCCAGGGAGCCGGTGATATAATACACAGATATAAAACCAAATGAAACATACCCGAGCCAGGGAGCCGGTGATGTAATACACAGATATAAAACCAAATGAAACATACCCGAGCCATGGAGCCAGTGATGTAATACACAGATATAAAACCAAATGAAACATACCCGAGCCAGGGAGCCAGTGATGTAATACACAGATATAAAACCAAATGAAACATACCTGAGCCAGTGATGTAATACACAGATATAAAACCAAATGAAACATACCCGAGCCAGGGAGCCTGTGATGTAATACACAGATATAAAACCAAATGAAACATACCCGAGTCATGGAGCCAGTAATGTAATACACAGATATAAAACCAAATGAAACATACCCGAGCCATAGAGCCAGTGATGTAATACACAGATATAAAACCAAATGAAACATACCTGAGCCATGAGCGCAGTTCCTGGTGTCTGTAAGACCATGACTCCCGCGAATGCTAACTGGATCATCAAACACAGTCCTAGAATGGGAGATTTCACAAGAAAACACCTTCAGTATACAATAACACCTTCAGTATACAATGACACATTCAGTATACAATAACACCTTCAGTATACAATAACACCTCCAGTATACAATAACACCTTCAGTTTACAATAACACCTTCAGTTTACAATAACACCTTCAGTATACAATGACACCTTCAGTATACAATGACACCTTCAGTTTACAATAACACCTTCAGTTTACACAGAAATATTTAATATAAATAATACTTCTGGCAAATACATATATCTGTGCATATAAACACCTTCAGTATAGAACTACACCAGTGAACAGAAACAAGTGCTTTGTATTCAAATCAGAAAGAGAGGAAAGGAAGTGTGCGGAGCCAAATAAAGACAAATACATGAATACCTTAAAAACTAATACTACCTGTCTTGTGTGCTAAAGTAAAAGGTGTTTTCGTAATGTTTATTTATTTAAAAAAAATATTTTGTTGCATTAAAATTATTACAACACTGCATGTAAAAATAAATAAATACTGAAATTTTACAAGATGTGAAGAAGGAAGAAAACCGACTTATACAAAACATCATGTCTCAGAAACTAAAATATTGTGGTCAATTCAAATGTAAGTGGGTTAGAGTGAGCAGTAATGGAAGGCATCTCTCGGCAACCAATCAGCACGAAGATGGACACACACATCTTGGTCAGGAAAATAGATGAAGCAGGGAAACTGGTGAAGAACTGAGTCCTTTCTGACAGGCTGTGATCAAAGCAAAGCACTTGATGATAATGATGTCAGCAAGGACATGATTATTACTTTATACTTCTTTAGCACGAGCCCTGATGGTTGAGTGGTTAGTGTACTTGTTTACCAAAACAGTGGACTGAATTCAAAAGCCAGCAGTGGAAGGATTCAATTTGTCTTACCAGTACGGCTTTGAAATCGCACCAGTCTCATGAAATGGGTAATACCACAGGCCTAGATTACTGTTAACTAGCTTTAGATAATAAGTGTGCTAAACAGAGAACAAAAGTATAGAAGAAATATTAGCACTGGTTATGTGTACAAGATGCCAGTAAATAGGCGACAGTGAGAGCAGATTATGCTTGCTTGATTTAGCACAGAATTCTGACACAATAGGGCTAAAAGTGAATGTTTCTTCACCTCACTGAGTGTTTGTGGAAACAGAGGAAGAGGCGAACCACGTAAACATTAGACGGAGGGAATAGCAGAGTCCATGGGAATATCAATATATGAAGCCCATAATCGGGCACTCTCATGATGTTTATACTTCACCTTGACACCGCAAAGTACAACAGGAACATGATGAGATGAGACTGAGTGTTTGTCACATATGCCTAAACTTAATTTGTTGTTCAGAAATCGACCACAGACATTCTGCAACTGGATCTATGAATTAATCACCAAATGACGAGAAGTAGATAGTGAGCTTTACTGGAACACTATTACAAGTACCAAAAAGGAGGTTGCAGCTAAAGACTTCATCAGCACAGAAAAAACAAACACAAACCGACACAACTACATGAAATTATAAATATAAAAGTAACTTATCTGTATCCTTGTTGTGGCCCGGATACATCTTTCAAATTATCAACATGTATGATTACAATGGAGTGAATGAACAGGATTTGTCATTTTTAAGCTTTACTGCAGTTCTCCTTATTCTAGTGTTAATCAGTGCAACTGGATCTAGATTGTTTGCTATTTCATCATGGAAGACTTGATATGTTGTACATTAGTGAATAAATAACTAGTAACTGCTGTATTTTATCATAGACGTGACCTTTAGTGTGAGACAGCTTTAGACCACCATGGGTAGAATGTGCAGGAACTTGCTTAACAGACATAGTGCTCAGAAAATAATGTGTGAAATATTCCTGTTTGCCAGTGACTGGCAGCAGATAACGCATCTCATATAAGTACTAGATGACGACACGCAGGATGTGAATACTGCAAATAACTGGTATTATTTCTAGGGGACAAAAACTGACAAAATATCACGCTGTTTGGGGTCCTGTGTGGACTATTATGCCACACTTATATGTATATACTTCACTGCATCTTGCCAGGTGCATACTGTAGAGTTATATATATATATACTGATGTTGTTCGAATGTGGAGTACAGTTATTCCCATGGAAGTGTATGAGTTAACAGTGACTATGTGTTTAGTTAGTTAGTTAGTTAGTTCGCAGTTTCTTCAACTTCACAGCAACGGGTCGTCCCCATTATGCTCCGTTCCTGTGCCAGTGAATATCACACAAAATGCTCCCCACTGCCCAATGTGAAAAGTGGAAAAGACAGGAGTCTCGACAAACAACAGCCCTCACAGATACACATAGTGCATAATGCTGCCGCCAGAATGTCAACACAATAGTCCATCACGAAACACCCAGTTCATCTCCGATGGAATCGGCAGTCATTTTCTCATCTGGATGTTTCCTAGATGTTCACCCACACAGTCCACGAAATACAGTTCATCGTCGATGGCAGTGGCAGTCAACCAGAAGCCCAGCAGCCACGCATTTCTGCATAAGGCAAAAACCAGTCAACTCTGGGACATAGCCATCCACCATCGCTCCGAACATGCAGTCACGTTCCAAAAACCTCGGGCAGATTAAAAAACATTTCACACGAAACTTACTGCTCACAGTGTCGCGCCACACACTCACTCAGTAGCAGGGTGACGGAACCACCAAGCCTCCTTAGTCGCCTCTTACGACATGCGTGGTAGGCTATAGTGTTGCTATTCTTTGCTTCCCTTATGGGCCCCGGCAACACACGGGAGTTTGTGTTTAGTATTTCAGCCAAAGTATTATTTCTTTAATCATTTCATATAATATATAACTCTGTAGTGTGTGAACCTGATAAGTCAGGTCTTAGTCAGATATGACTGAGCTACCGTATGACAGTAGAAGGTACTACTTGATTTCTGTTAGCGCCGAATGTTGGTTCTTAGTCAGATATGACTGAGCTACTGTATGATGGTAGATGGTACTACCTGCTTTCTGTTAGCCCTGCATGTTGTAAGCCAGGTCTTAGTCAGATATGACTGAGCTTCCGTATGATGGTAGATGGTACTACCTGCTTTCTGTTAGCCCTGCATGTTGTAAGTCAGGTCTTAGTCAGATATGACTGAGCTTACCGTATGACAGTAGATAGTATTACCTGCTTTATGTTAGTGTTGATTGTTGGACAGCGCTCACAAAGCCTGACACACCACATTGTGCCAACGGCTTTGGGTGGAGGAGCGCAACTGGGAGGGTACAAGCCTTACCCTAGTGAGAGAAAATGCAACCTAAAGACTAAATATCATGGCAGGGCAAACCAGGTCCTAAGCCTTGGTTGGTAAATGGTCTAAGATGGAAGCTCTAAAGGCGGACAGTTAGCGTATTGCTTTGCTTATCCAGAAGTTTCTGCAGCTTGTCTTATTCAAGACATATTGGTGTTACCTTTCTTCTGACATAAACTAGGCAGGTCGAGAGAGGGATCATGCTGCACATGGTCTCTAAATTCAGTCCAGGCTTTGTGCTGTGTAGAGATATAATTACATTTGACAAACTACTGTCTATTAAGACGGCAAGGTGATAATCAGTACTCACCTGAAGAGAAGTAGCGAAATATGCTAGGCAAGAAATCGTGCAATCTATTGTTAATGGCATCTATGTTTAAATTCATTAAAGGAATTTTGTTTGTTTGTTTGTTTGCATATCCTTTACAGGACATTGCTGTCAACATCAGCATCTTTCAGCTGATTGCTGATTTCTTGGCAAGATAATGCTCAATAGTTTGCCATTGCTTTCTGAGCGGCATTAAAGGAATACATTGATTTTTTAAAAAAAATGTGTATTGAAACCATTACGTAGGTCAGCATGGCAGAATGAATAAGTAACATGTGTTCTTAAACATCCGGTGTGCTGATGTCGAGTTATAAGGAGTTCAACCCCTACATCGGACAGTTGGATTAAAGTGGCGACCTCTAGTCCTTGACTTGGGGACATAAATTAAAAGTACCTCTGAAGCTGGAGTGAGTTCACTGATGGCAAGGGACACTGTTAATAGTAAAGCTAATCCACACGCAAAATTCAGTTCAGCACTCCATCCATCCATCATGTGCCATGCCGGTAAGCGTGGGCGGTCATGTTCTGCCATCTCACTCGATCAACAGAGTCGTGGATCAGTTCCGTGTTTCTGTCTCGACCATGCCACAAGGCCAAGCCATCCAGATACTTGTTTCTAGGTCTTCCCCTTGGTCTGTTCCCCTCGATCTTACCAGTTGTCACCAAGTTCTCCAAATTTGTTCAGCACTACTAAAAACAAAAATAATGTGTACGGACTGCGCTTGAGTTAAAATGGGCGAGCACAAAAAAAAAACAACAAAAACAAACCCATTACTTGAGTACTTTAGTTGGTCCCATTAGTCTCCTCCACTTTGCAATTGCATCGTCACCACACAGGATGTGACTCCACAGTGGGCCACTGAAAGATATGTTCAAATAAGATTTAAGCTGAATGAAAAAAACCAGTAATAAGCATGTGGTATTACCAGTCTGATTAGTGGGCATGTTAGCAAAGCTGGTAGGGAAAAGTACTGATAATGTCATAGGCATGGTTAGATGAGGGTTCGTGGCCTGCGCTCATCACCCGCTAAGTGAGGGAAACACTGCAGCAGACCGCCATGCATTGGTTTTTTTTATAAAATGGTATGGGAGCCAGTTGTTCACAAAGCAAAGGCAAACTATAGAATGCAAACTTGCCCAGGAACCAAGAACAGCCAACAAATGCTGAGGTTGACTGCTATGTCCTGTAAAGGAAATGCAACTAACTAACTTAACTCCGGCCTACAGAATGTAATGGTCCAACCACTTCACGAACTCATTATAGTTTTCTGCTTTTAAACTTGTTTGTTTTGTTTCTTTTCTTGTTGGAATGTTAGGACGTTAAACGACGACGAAAAATTAGAGAACATAGAACAAGAAATTGAAAGAGAAAAAATTAATATTTTAGGGATGTGCGAAACGAGATGGACAGGAGCAGGCATCAAGATAGATGAAGATTTTAAGATTATTTATTCTGGAGGTGAAGATCGACAAAGGGAAGTGGCAATTATTTTGGACCGGAAAACATAAAAATCTGTTCAAGGATACTGGGCCGTGTCGGACAGAGTTCTACTAGTTAAATTAAGTGGCAGACCTTTTAGCATAAATATTATTCAAGTATATGCCCCAACAGGAGAATCCAGTGAAGATAGTGTAGAGGAATTTTATAATGAAATAGAGTCTGCCTTAAAGAAATGTAAAAATTCAGAAATAAACATCATAATAGGGGACTTCAATGCAAAAGTAGGAAATCAAGGTGATAGATACACAGTAGGAAACTATGGTTTAGGAGAGAGAAATGAAAGAGGATACAGACTCGTAGAGTGGGCAAAAGAACAGGAAATGATTGTAGGAAACACCTGGTTTAAGCAACACCCTAGAAGATTATGGACATGGAGGAGTCCTGATAGCAGGATTAGAAACCAGATTGACTACATTCTGATTAGCAGAAGATTTAGAAACGTGCTAACAATAGCAAAAACAGTTCCCAGTGCTGATTGTTATAGTGACCACAGATTACTCACAGGAACATTGAGGATAAAGTTGAAGAAAGTCAAGTATATAACAGGAAACACTAAATATGATTTGTGTACATTGAGTAATGACAAGGAAATACAAAACAAATTCAACATAGAAGTACAGAACAGATTTGATATATTGTCTGATCTAGAGATCCTATTCCAGGATGTGGATGATCAATGGGAAACGTTGAAGAATTTAATCAGTTTGGCTGCAGAAACAACTATTCCAAAATTAAAGAAGGTGGGTCGTAAGAAATGGATGACTGAAGAAATTTTACACCTAATGGAAACAAGAAGACTCAACAAAAATAATTCTGCCAAATATGAAGAAATTCACAGACAAGTCAGAATATTATGTAAGGAGGCAAAAGAAGCATGGCTTGAGGAAAAGTGCTTAGAAATTGAAAACCAACACAACAGTCAAAATACCAAATTAGTGCACAAAAGAATTCAGGAACTTACTAATAAAAGAACAAGTACATCAACAGGCTGTCTAAAAACTAAAGGTGGCAAAATCATAATAGAAAAAGATCAGGTTCTACATGTATGGACAGATTACGTGAAACACCTTTATGATGATAACAGAGAGGAACAGTATGATATTAGATTTAATAATGAAGGACCGCCAATTTTGAAGATGGAGGTTCAAAATGTTCTTAAGCATATGAAAGCTGGCAAGGCCCCCGGTGCAGGTAACATCACAACAGAAATGATTAAAGCTTTAGAAGACTTTGGACTAGAGCAAGTCACCAGACTGCTGAACACATTATATGATACTGGAGATATACCTTCTGAATTATGTAACTCTGTATTTATTGCAATCCCAAAGAAATCAGGAGCCTTGGAATGTGATCAACATAGAACAATTAGTATAATGAGTCACATCACAAAGATTTTGCTACGAATTATCATGCAAAGAGTGAGGAAGAAAATACAACCTGAAATAGGGGAAGAACAATGTGGGTTTGTAGAAGGAAAGGGTACAGTAAATGCTGTGTATATGCTGCGAACAGTTATTGAACGTGCTATAGAAGTAAACAAGGATATACATCTTTGTTTTATTGACTACACAAAGGCTTTTGATAGAGTTAGACATGTCAACATGGTGGATATGCTTGCAGGTCTACAAATTGATGGGAAAGACAATAGATTTATAAAAAAAAACATATATTGGAAACAACAAGCTGCCATAAGGATTGATAATGAAGTGGGACAATATCAGCCTATTAAGAGAGGTGTTAGGCAGGGATGTGTAATGTCTCCAGATCTTTTTTCCCTATACAGTGAAAATATTTTCAGAAATGTAGAGGATATAAATGGAATCAGCATTGGAGGACGAAACATCAATAACATTAGATATGCAGATGATACAGTATTGATTGCAGACAATGCGCAGGATCTGCAACAATTAGTAGATGCGGTTGTTGTACACAGTGAGCAACTGGGGTTAGAATTAAATTGTAAAAAGACACAGGTTATGGTCGTCACTAGGAAGAACGAAGTGCCACAATGTAATATACAAGTAAATGGAATATTCTTCAACAAGTGAATCGGTAAAATTATCTCGGAACAGTCATAACATCTGATGGGAGATGCCTTAAAGAGATTAGAACAAGAATCGCCATGGCGAAAGTAGCCTTTAGCAAGATGAAAAACATTCTGACCAATAAAAAGATGTCAATTGAAACGAGAAAGAGAGTGTTGAGGGGATACATAGAGCCTGTTCTTTTGTATGGATGTGAAACTTGGACAATGAGCAGTCAAGCTGAAAAACATCTGATGGCTGCAGAAATGTGGTTTCTGAGGAAAATGCAAAGAATACCATGGACAGACAGAAAAACCAATGACCAAGTACTACAGGAGACAAATGAAAATTGTAAATTGATTAGAGAAATTAGACGTAGACAGTCAAAATATTTTGGACATGTTATGAGAAGAAATGGATTAGTGACAACTGGCAAGATCGAAGGGAACAGACCAAGAGGAAGACCGAGAGGAAAATACCTGGATGGCTTGGCCACATGGCATGGACGAGACAGGAACACTGAGCTGATCCACGACTCTGGTGATCGAGTGAAATGGCGAGTCATGACCGCCCACGCTTTCCGGCATGGCACATGATTGATTGATTGATTGGTGTATCATGAAAACATTAATAAAATTGTAATAAACCAGTCTTGTCATTGTACCCAATTTTCTCAGATTTGAAATGGACAATATTTCTAAGCCACTCTGTTAACTTCTTTAGTATATAAACAGCAAAGAAAATAATTATTATTGAAACTATTACTTGAGTACTTTAGTTGGTCGTGTTGGCCTTTTCCATTGACGAAAACATCATGAAAACATTACTACTGGCACTCTGCTAGGGTTGCTAGATGTGCGGAAAAAAGAGGACATGTCCTACTTTTTAGCCTAACATTCTACGTCCGGCAGGCAGAGCTAAAAACCTTTAAAATGTCCATCTTTTCTTATATTTTATGTTATAATTTTTTAATGTATTGTTGTTATAACTTACAATGTATCTGTACTCTACCGTATGTTTGCATTGTTAAAATGTACAAAGTCTATGCATTTCTGCGAACTAGTCGATTATAGTAATTCTAATTGTTATCTGTATCTGGCTCATCGCTCTTTTTGATATTTACATTTACTTCTTTATTAAAACCCATTGCTTAATAATATTTATTTAATTTTCCTATTTATACCAAATGTGAAACACCAATTATTTGTGTAATTTGAATCTAACTGTTGCTCTATTCGGCAACACTAACGATCTAGCTCAATGCTGTAGTCCCTATGGTCAAAATGTTAATGTTATTTCCGGTAGCAAAGATGCAAATTAAAATTGTTTATTTGATTTGTAATTTTTGCCATCTATGTTTATGAAAATGGCTTCTTCAAAAAGAAAATGCAAATTCTCGAACACTATGAAAAATAAGTTTCCATGCGTGTTAGCATTTTGAAAAAGGCCTCCATTTAATTTATATTTATTTCTTAACATGACTGTTTCTTGGTCGATTCACTAAGAGTAGGATACACTTATTGGCAGCTATTGTAATAAAATTGCACTGATTGTAGGTTTAATCTGGAACGATTCAAATGAAACATTCAATATGTCCTCCTTTGTCCTCTTTTTTGTCTTATTATGTCCTCCTTGTGGTACCCATGTATCTGGCAACCATACAATTTGCTGTCTTGACAGACGATAGTTTTGTTACATTGTGCTTAAAAAAAGACATTAACTACAGCCCGTATCAATAGTGAATGTGACTAATCAGTCAAATTTGCGCGACAAATGTTCATTAACATCAACTTTGATGTGTAATGCTATGTCTATCACCAGATAACTTGTTCGGTCTAAACGCATACCCAAAGTATTAATTTAGTACACTCCGACGCATGACAACCCTTCGTATAAAATATCATTCATGCTAAAATCATCTGGTTTTGTGCGCTAAGCACGACACAAACCATATCATACATTACGCATACTACACGCATCTGGGTTTGTACCTTGAGCAAAATCCCACTTTGTAGTTTATGTCACTCCTGTTAACACATATGGTCTAGTGTAATGATAATAATGTACTACAATGATGATGATGATGATGATGATGATTGTAATGTAATGATAATAATGTAATAATGATGATAATGATAGAATGATGTAATGATTTCTAATGTCATATAATGATAATGATTGTAATGACAATGATATAAGGAAACCATGATGATGTACTTATGTTGTTTATAAGCAACTGCTCATTACAATGGGAAATAATTAAAAACCCATTAATGTATGAGACCCCTTTTCTTGAAAAAGAAAAAGATGTAGAGAACTAAACTAGGTACAGGAGAGGATTGTAAACATAGTTGTCAAATCCCAAATCAATCAAGGTATTACTTAACCGGGAACCATGAGGACAGGCATAGGTGAAGAAGAGACTGCACATCTGCTAGTCTAAACCTTGCACACAATGTAATAGAAGATTGAATAGAGGACAACCATTACAGGTTGATAACTATTAGAGAGCACCAAGACTCCTTTCCCTCCACTATTATTTTTCTCTAGGAACAAAATTCCTTTTATTGATTTCACTTGTGTTCTTAGGCTGATACAACATTTCATTTCTAATGTCATATTGATGATATCATTAGATGCATGTGATTGATGGAATTTCAATTAGTGGTTCTACTCATGTAGATCCAGACCTGACTTGGTGAAGATTGAATGCAGCACTGTTGAGTGATGCCCTTGATAGAGTAGCGCAGAAACGTATTCACCTGCAAGTTCATTTGTCCCATAAGGAGAGGTAATCTTTACTTAAGCATTTACCTGCCACAAATGGAAAGAAAGCCAAGAGCCAACTTATAATGTTCTACTCAGACCTGGAACACTAAGACTACAGAACATACAGCAATTAATTGATAGCCAGAGGGATTCCCAAAGCTAGAAGTGGAGAACCCTGGGTGTAGAGTTTTTATTCCAGATCATTCATGCTAGTAGAAGAGGAGCAGCACATGCCACTGGAAAAAGAAAATATATCTGTGATAGTACACCTTAAATTGGCACTGTAATGTTGTATTGTTACCAGTATATGTATGTCCTTATTTTATGACAGGAAATTGTAAATTTTGAATGCATTTTACAAAATCCAAGTTTGTGGTTAATAAATCATAAAAAAATAAGGTCATGTCATGTATTGATTGTAATTTTACTTGTCATAGTCAAATTGTTTTAAACAACTCTTAGACAGAATTAATTAGTTGGTAGAGGAGAGGCAAGGAACCACTTAAAGGATATTTTGGGTATCAAAGGGAATAAAACTTTTTCAGTTATTTCCTGAAGGTATTCCTTGGTTCTCTAAAACTCTATTTCTGGTCTCAAACAACTGAGTCAGCACAGCTAAATTAATTAAACGGGCGGGATCACATTGGGAAAAAGGACTTCGCATCCTTTCTCTCTTTGGGGTTGAGCCATCAATCTCTACGTATCCGACACCCCCTATGCAACGAGATCAGTGGTGACTCCATAGAACAAAGCCTGGGCTGAACTGTAGAGACCATGTGTTGCCCATGCAGCATGATCCCTCTCTCGGCCTGCCTAGTTTACCACAGAGGAAAGGTAACACCAATACATCTGGAGCAAGACAAGCTGCCAGATCAGCCTGTAGGAACTTCGATCCTAGACAAGTTGCTCACAGAGGCTTTTTAAAAAAATGTTGCATATCCCTTACAGGACGTTGCAGTCAACACCAGCATTTTTCAGCTGCTGCTGATGCAATAGGCAAGCTTTACGTTCAGCAGTTACCGAGACATAGGAAAAAAAAAATGAAAACATGGATACAATTGTATTTATGGTTTATAAACAAAATTGTTTACCTGCTCATGAAGGAGACAAGTCTGTTTTGAAAGAATTTCCCTGAAACAAACAACACAAAACTGTTAAACTAGAAAGGGCATATCTCTTCAGTAACTGTAAGTTCAGTTTAATACTACCATAACAGGCGTAATGCTGTAATGTTTAGGAAGTTATGTTGACAATGACTTCAGCAGAGGCGGTTGAGGGTTCCATCCCTGGTCCCATCGCTCGCTACAGAAGTGAAAGACTGCCCTTCTATTTCTTCAAACACTCAGGCCTACAGAACGTAATAGGCCTAGCACTCACAGATTCATAGCAGATTCTTGCTGCATGACTGTGTTTTGTATGTGATTTTTTTAATACTATCATGGCAGATAAGGCCATCAGCATAGACATAGTATTTCTCCTTCTTCAGCCATTTATCTTCCAAAGAAGCATAGGCCCCTAAGTTACTCACCCCAAGCCCTCCCATCCTTGGCTATATCCTACAGTTTCCTCCATGTCTTTGACATTTTATTCATCTGAGTAACTCCCTTCTTCATGTGTTGTAGGTGCCTTTCTTTCAGCTCCCTCCATGTTGTCAGGTTATAGATGTTTCATTATCAACATAATCAACCCAATGATCAGGTGTTAGATATTTCATTGTCAATAGACTCCACCCAATGCTCAGGATTTAGATATTTCATGTCAACAGATGCCACCCAATGCTCAGGTTGTAGATATTTCATGTCAACAGATTTGATTGATTGATTGATTGATTTAGGAACTGACATCACAGCATTCAGGGCATTCCCATAAGCGCTCCGTCCTCATCCTCAGCAGCCAGCGAAGAGGTCCAACACTAATAGTACCAGTAGCAATCTGATTATGTGTCCGTCTCGCCTTTCCTCTGAGCGTCGATCGTCGGCCAGATCCCCTCGTCACCCCTCGCTGTCGCATTCTTGCCAGACCATAGTGATCCATTTGCTCCTCTGAGGTGTACACATGCTCCCACAAGGCCGCAACCACGTCATGCATCAATACTCCACCAAGTTTTGCTGAGCCAGCCAATCTGTCCGCCTGTTCATTCCCCAGCACACCAGCATGCCCCGGAGAAAAGATTAAGCGATGTAAGCCACTCCGCACAAAGCTTGCCTGTCCTCACCCTACTCAGCATGCTTTCCTGAGTCAGTTACAATCACAATGTGTGTGTGTATTGTATTCTCCATCCAGCGGAAAGCTGCACTGACCGCCTCCACCTCCATTCTTAAGCTAGATGTCGTGGTATCTTCTTCTTCTGTGTTCATCCAGAGTTTTTTTTTTTGCGGATGTGATTGCGTTGTGCCTATTTACAGCAAAGCTGCGTCCTTGCGCCGTTAGGCCGACACATCCGACTTCTGCTGCATTTGTTGACCGGGTTTACCATCCCGGAGATGTTGTGGTATCATATGCCAGGCTCTCCTGCACCAAACGTCGACCATTAAGCTTTTGCTAAGAACCCCCAGGCACTTGTCCTACCTCTCAACACCGACCCATCTGTGTAGATAATCACATCACTCAAGCAAGCATTACCCTGAATTAGGTTGCTGGATTTCCACTTCCGTGGCCCTGCTGGCCACTCCATGCACTCCCGGCTCAATGTGATTATAACTTTGCACAAGTCTGATTACTCCGCTGGCACTCTGACCCACTCCTCTCCTAATGTTCTCCAAGGGCACACCTGTCTGATCGTATCCTCCGCCTGAGCCATCCATGATTTCCCTCTTATCAGTCGCTGACCCTTAACGGCGTCCAGCGCCTCATGCAACGGGTGATCTGTGTCAGCAGCTACTCTGAGGTATGCCTTCGCCTGCATCACCTTGAGCCTACCTAGCAACAGTCGGCAAGACCAAGGATGTAACGCATACACACTACTGGGGTGTCTCTGGTGCATTCCTAGAATGACCCGCATAGCTTCATTCTGTATGCGCTCTAATTTCACCAGCTGACTCTTTGAGACAGTGAGCATTCCTAGTCCATAATCAATCACTGAGAGGATCAAGTGCTGGTATAGTGTGAAAGAGCATTCTCTGCTCTGTGTCCATTGCAGCCATAGTTTTAAGTGCATTGAGTCTCTTTTGAGACCTTGTCACAACCGTCTCCACATGGTCCTTGAAGGACAGGCTCCTGTCAAATGTGATTCCCAGATACTTCAGTTTGTTCTCTCTGTTGACGCTTCTACCATCTATCGTGAGGCTTGGGACATCAGCTCTCACAATCCTGTTGTCCAGAGAGCACCACAACACAGCTGCCTTTTCCTGGGTGGATGACAGCACTCATTTCAGTGCACCAGTCAATCACTTTGTCTACTGTCGCCTGTAGCTCCTGGGCTGTTTGCTCCCTATCTCTCCCCTGCCTATATGCAAGAATATCATCTGCAAATGTTAGTATCCTTCCAACCCCTGGTGCTTCTAGGTTTGCAATCTTGCTCGTATACACATTAAAGAGCACCGGTGAGATTGCTGATCCCTGTGGCAGTCCCGGTGTTAAAATATGTGGCTCTGAGGTCCATGCACCCAGACGGAGAATGTAGGACAGCTGCTATCCAGTTCACCAACCAGGGATTGACACCCTTCTCCATCAGTACGGTCATCAAAATATCATATCGAACTCTATTGTACGCATCCTCGAGATCAAGCTCTGCCGCCATGGTTTCCTGTCTACTCTGGAACCCCTCATAAACATCAAAGGCAAAAGTGGCTGCATTTGACCAGGTATCTTTTCCTGGCCTGTAGCTCCCCAGATCTCTTGGAAGAAGCTTCCTCCTTTCCAAGAACTATTGCAGCTTGACAGCGACATCTTCTCTAGAACCTTCCCAAATGTATTTTGAAGGGTGATGATCCTAAAGCCACTAAGCTTTGAATGATCCTTGAATGGTTTTGGGAAAGGGATGAGATAGCTGTGCACCCAATTCTGCGGTACTGATGCTGTTCTAATGCTCTGGTTAAAGCAGTCGGTCATCTCCTTCAGGTCTGCATCACTCAAAGCCTTCATGTGGCCATACCTAACCCCATCGGGCCCTGGTGCCGTGTCTTCTACCTTTTTCAAAATATGTTTTAACATCTTCAACCCATATGATGTCTTCATAATGCATATTCTTCATGGTGCCAGATAATTCCTCTCTAACTGCATCCCTGGTGTCCGCATCATTATGATTGGTCTGCTCTAAAAATCTCTGGAGAAATGCCTCCCCTTTCTCTTTGTCTGTTGTCAAGCGCACACCATCATCTCTACAAATTGTTCCCACTGTCATAGGCTGATCTTTTCTTTGCATTTGTCTGTGCAGTTTCCAGAATTTTTGCAGTGTTTTATCACCTCCAATCTCCTTCATGAAACATTCCCATTTTACTTTCTTGGCCTCTGCAGCACATCGCTTGAAAGCCTCCACCTTGTCTTTCTTGTCATTTTCCGCTATGTCCACTTCCCCTCGTGAGCTTAGGGGTGTCTGTTGCAATTTCCTTAGCTGCTTCACTGCAGCTCTCTTTGCTTTCCACGCATTGTCTACTTCTGGGGTCCACCATGGGGGCTGCAAAAAAGGAGTTTTAACAGTCCTGTTGCATGCTCCTTGTCTGAGGCGTCCAAGAAGGCTGTCGCTCCGCTCATACCGAAAGGTCTTGCGCGCTCTCCCAGCTTTAACTTTCCTGGACTTAGAGATCAGGACTGAGCATGGCATGTGATCACTCCCATGGTCATTCAAAACAGTCCACCTTACATCAAGGACTGATGACTGGGAGACAAGTGCCAAATCAATAGCAGTATCTGCATCGCCAGGCCTCATTGCCATTCTAGTCGGCCTACCATCATTTATGCAGACCACCTCGGAGTCCACCATGGCATCCGCAAGTGCAATTCCTTGTCGATTTTCTCCACTACTGTCCCAATCTCTGTTTCCTCGCATTGAAGTCTCCACATATGAGTAGCCTATCACCTGGTAATTCCTCTAATTCCTTAAGCCAGTCCCATTGTTCCTTTCTGACAAAACAGTCCACTGTGGCATATACATTTATGATGTTCCAACTTAAGCCACCAATCTCCATTTGTATACCCTGGACCTCTCTTGCACTGTGATTCCACTGGCTCAAGTCAAGTGCCACATGCTTTACTCCTTTCTTCACCAGCAGACCTTGCCCATGTCTCTTCTGCCCAGTGGGGTTTATATAACTGACGTACCCAGGGCAATGGTATTTATCTGTATTTAACTCCTGGAGCATGAGGACATCAAAATCATATATTAGCCTCTCCAATACAGGACCTCTCTGCCTGGCACTACGACAGTTCCAGTATCCCACTCTTACATGGTTGAAACCTAGTCTCTCCACTTTTCGTCTTGTTCTCCTGGAGCCTGCCCTTCTATTTCTATGTCTTCTTCTCACACCATTTCCTCGCCTTCTCCCCCTCACCCTCTCTTCGCTAGCCGCTGAAAGATGTGTCAAGCGCAGAGCACGTGCTCCGTAGCTCCGACGACGATTCCCGTGTTTAAATAAATCCATAGGCAAAGTTTGGATATTGCAGGAAATAAACGGTCACCCTAGCATTGCCTGCTTACTAGGGAAGGGGCAGGGGATGTCCCTCATGAGTCCATACGCCTGGCGCCGCCCCGCCCGCATACCAGACGTTCCACGTTCAAGACCAACTCACCCGTGGCCATTCAGTCCTCGGCACGTCGGTCCACCTTAAACTTAGGGGTTTATAATCGGAGTTTTCCATCTCCTAGATTGGCCGCTTTATTAGCTAACGGGCCCAATCTACCCGGGGGCAAGAGATTCCAGCGCCTCATTCCTGGCGAACACAGAATATACATGTATACAGGGAACAAAACCAATGTAATCAAACATCTATCAAATTGTAAGTACATAGTGAAAGTCACCACACCATGGAAACCTAACTCTCGTCTCCAAAGGAAGCAGTGACAACAACAGTAATCTGATAATCAGTACACTAAACTATATACGTTGAGCTCTGCAGTAAGACATGTGACCAAAATAAACACTGACAATCAGGATAATCCACATGACTTCTGCCGTATGTCAATAGATGAGGTGGGATTTATGAATTAGCCTTGTGTTTTCTTTTTTTTAAAGCCACATATTCTAGCCACAGTGCATATAGATTCTGTAACCGGCAGCTTGGGTGCATTGGAGGTTCGCTTGGAAGTTGTAACCAGAGTTTCATTCCGAATGTCCAGATGTTGTATCAAGGACTTGTTATCGAACATGCTCGTCTCTCGGATGGTGCCCAGGACTTTCTCAAAAGAGTGGATTCTGAACATTGGCGGGATTTGTATTAAAACCAGGCACTTACATAGATCGGAATATCACTTGCAGTCCACTGCCACAAATTGATCACTGTCTTGATGTCTTGCCGCTTTTTTTTTTTTTTTTTTTTTAAATTGGCCTAGGTCGCATCAGTTTGGGGGTCGAGTGGATCATAAAACATAATCATTGCCAGATCTTTTTATTTGACAACGGCATGAAAGTTATCATCGTCCAGCCTAAACACTTTCTGACCGTCAAAGAAAACATCATAGGATCTTTATCTTCTAGAGTTGAGTAACCTAGAATTGATTGTTGCCCTGAGCGTAGCTATTCATCCAGAGCCTGAAGAAGTTCAAAGAGTATGCATTTTGATTGGCCGGTACAGTGCCACTCAAGTTCCCATATATCAAGCTACTTTCTGGGGTAGAGTGTCTTAAGGGTGGTAAATCCACATGTACGCTGCCTCAATATTCTGGAGCCGAGATCCGTGTGCCAGGATAATTCGAGTAACTACTCTCGTCAGGGTCTGGCCTAGGGAGTCTCGGGGGAGGCATGTTGTGGGTATGCGCCTACCGACGGCTTGAGAGCTTCTGATAGTGATTTAAGGGGAAACTTCTCACAGATGTGGCGTTGTTGTGACCAAATATCGATACATAATTTTTCAAAACGTAATTGAGGAGACCGAGGAACTCATGGGGCGTCCAGCAACTTGTCGTGAATGTGTTGTAGTTTTAACTACTTGACTGATCACTGGGCTTTTCCAAATCCATAAATTTTGAAAATGTTTGAATCTGGGGTAGAGTGTCTCAAGGGTGGTAAATCCACATGTACCCTGCCTCAAAGTTCTGGAACCGAGATCCGTGTACCAGGATAGTTCGAGTATTTGCTCTCGTCAGGGTCTGGCTTAGGGATTCTCGCGGAAGGCATGTTGTGGATATGCGCCTAGCGTCAGCTTGAGAGCTTCTGATAGTTATTTAAGGGGAAACTTTTCACAGATGTGGTGTTGTGACCAAATTTCGATATATAATTGTTCAAAACGTAATTGAGGAGACCCATAAGCTCGTGGGGAGTCTAGCAGCTCGTCGTGAATGTGTTGTAGCTTTAACGACTTGTTTCACGCAGGTAGGCAAACGTTTGACCGCAACTGACCGACCAAAGGAGTAGAAGGTGGGCGTTCTATGAAAACTCTGGAAATTTGGTGCCGACTCTAAAGTCCCCCTGGAAAGAATCACATCTTCTTGAGTCACAAATCTTCTAGCACTTCATAAGCATTTGTTGGTGAGACATATGCAGCACCGTAAGCCTCGGTCCCCATGTATAATTGATCTACAGACGACACGTTTTGTGAATCAGTAGACTATTGGTGTGTAGATGATCCCTGTCTGTACGAAACAGCAGTTGACAGCGACTGATCACTGAAATCAATATGCGATTGTTACCATAGGAATGCTTGGCTTGAGAACTGTAGCTCGCGATAACTAGCTGGGCATCCCTCAGTTATACTTACTAAACAACATTACCTTTTGATCTGAGCTCTGATACAGCACTCCTCGACAGAACTAGAGCCAAAACTTCCCACTGTGAACCGAAAGTCGTTGATAACTTGAAACTGTTGATGAATATCTTCCTATCGGACAAAAAACACTGTTCGTTCGTTCGTTCGTTCGTTGGTAGGAGGAAAACTGTGGAAGGGCTCAGTGTGTCATGAATGAACTAACTCCATCATGAAACCAGTTGTGTACAAGTGAGCTAACAATGTCATTTTTTGATGCATAATACTGTGTCTTCTGATGTGTTTATTATGTTTAAATATGCATGAGATGCTTCTTCATCCACAGGATTTATAGTAATAAACTGATATTAATTTACCTCCTTATCTTGTCAAGTATCTCGGGACGTGCCAACACGTTTCATATGTTTTTAATTATTAATATTAAACATTGAAGAATTTGGAACGGAAAGTGGCTGGGTAACCACGAATAGTCAGTAAATTCCTGCTCTGTTGTAAGCTCCCAGGTTCCAAATTGTTCATAAGGGAGAACTTTACATTATATACATTTGATATATATATTTCCTGTAACAGTTTCACTTTCTAAGGAAAATGGATACAGGTGGGGGATCAATGAGCTAAACATTTCTGTTCTCCTTATTCATTTTGGAAGGGTGGAAATTGGCGTGGAACCATTAATATAACCGGAACCTCCATAGATGTCCTGAGCCAATAAGGGTCACTGACTTCCAGCGACCTGTTCCCTCCATTTGAAAGCAGTCCCATTACTCTAGCATGACTTCATCACGGGGGTAAGCTTTAGTGGGTACTGCACCTTCCTCCCCCATCATACCACAGGGTAAAGAACGAAGCGATGCGCATTATTCTTGGATGTACAAGAGATACAGCATGCAGGACGATGCGCTACCTTCCTGATTTTCCAACCATTGAAGAGAGAATACAAATTTGCAGAGCACGTGCATACCTCAGAGTTAACGTAAGCATACAACATCCACTGCATAGTGAAATTAGGAAGGTGAAGGGCAGTATGTTAAAAATAGGACGGTCGTAAATGGATCAAGCCGATGACATTCTTCAACAGGTGTGTTCACTTGAGGACTTAGAACCTGGCAAGGAGTGTGTCCAAGTGCCAACATATTTATGTACGTCTTTTTCAGTTTGCATCCAACTAGACAGAAAATGCATTCAAGAAAATCCGGCTGCTGTGGAGGCGGAAGTACAAGCGTTGATTTTCGAGAATTCGCTAGACGGTGATGCTGTCATTTACACAGATGGGTCGGTCGTCCGACATGTGAGAAGCGCATGGGCCTTTACAGCTCAGGCTGGAGGGAGGATTGTGAAGGAGGACTCTGGTGCTTTTGTTGTGACCACAAGTAACCTGACCATGGAAGTCATGGCAGTAAGTAAAGCAATAACATGGCGCGAGACACAGACATTCACTAGGGCATGTTTCCTCAGCGACTCAATGAGCATGCTTAAGAGGATAGCGATAGGGTGGATCCGAAAAATGTGGTTGCTGTTTCTGGAGCGGTCTCGGCTGGCAAAGATCAGTTTCTTCTTCGTGCCAGGGCATGCGGGAGTACAAGGAAATGAGCGGACTGACGAGCTCGCAGGTATGGCTAATATGGAAGGCGGACACGCCATGGACCAGGCTGATATTCTGAATGCTCTACGAGAAGTAAGACTTTTGCGAGAACCAAGTGATGACTGTGAATCTACAACCATGGCCAGACTGCGAGAACAGCAAATTACAAGAGGGGTGGCCAAACAAGAACACTACGCAGGAAGCCAAAGAAGATTGATAAACCAACACAGAACTGGTGTCGTTAGCCGCTACACGCTGCGGGATTTGCTGAGGAGGGGATCCGAGCACTTATGGATTGAATGGTTCGATGTGCAATGAGGATGATCTGTCGACTAACTAACTAAGTAGAATCTGCAACATTTAGTAGATGTTTTTGTTGCACTCATCGAACAACTAAGGTTACAATTGACTAGTAAGAAAACACAGATTATGGTCGTCACCAGGGCGAAGGAATACCACATTGTAGTATACAAGTTAGTGGGAATATTCTTAAACAAGTGAATCGGTACAATTATCTCGGAACAATCATAACATCTGATGGGAGATGGGTGCCGATGTTATTAACGCCCTCAAAGTTATGGCGAGGACAGAGGACTTTGACGTCAGTTACGTCAGTGAATCCACATCGCTGTCCAGGATGAAAGACTTGGGAGTAAGAATCTGCGCAGCCAGACACGAGAGGTACATCGGGAAAACAAAGCGCCTCGTCAACCAACACAGAACTGGCACTATTAGCCACCGGACGCTGATGCAAATGCTAGTGGGAGGATCTGAGCACCTATGGATATGTCTGGAGTGTAATGAAGATACCCCAAGTGATAACTGATAACTGATCTAATGGGAGATGCCTTGAAGAGATTAGAACAAGAATTGCCATGGTGAAGATAGCCTTTTGCAAGATGACAAACATACTGATCAATAAAAAGATGTCAATTGCAACAAGAAAAGGAGTATTGAGGTGCTACATAGAACTTGTACTTTTGTATGGATGTGAAGTGTGGACAATGAGCAAACAAGCCGAAAAGCATCTAATTGCTCTGTAAATGCGCATATCGGCATGGCACATGATGGATTGAGGTCACGTGACTTACTTCGGCAAAAACTAAATTCGCTTTTATTCTTTTCAGTTTGGGAAACAACTGAAAATTGCCGGTTGTTTGAAGATATCTCAGCATATTTATTATTTATTACATCACATTCACAACAACTTGAGCTTCAGTTGGGCCTACAGTTCTGAGTAGTCAGTTTTATTTGTTTAATGTTAGCTTACTTAAATAGTGGAATGGTGCTCGATAATTTCAGTGTATTATACACTAACAAAAAACATTATATTATTAATTACGGATGTGAAGCGTGGACAATGAGCAGACAAGCTGAACAACAATAAAACATCTGATGGTTTCTGAGGAAAATGCAAAGAATACAATGAGCAGGCAGAAAAACCAAGCCCTACAAGAAACACAGGAAAATCGTAAACTGATTAGAGACATCATTAGGCGTAGACAGTCACAATTTTTGGGCATGTTCTGAGAAGAAATAAATTGGAGAACTTGGTGACAGCTGGCAAGATTGAGGGGAAGAGAATAAGGGGACGACAGAGAATTTGAAGTAAATACCTGGATGGCTTGACCATGTGGTATGGTCGAGGCAAGAAAACTGGGTACTTTACTGTTAATTCACCCCAAACAAAAAAAACATCCCTTACAAGGCCTCATTTGCATCAGTCTCATTTATACTTCACCTCGACACGGCAAGGTACAAGAGGAACATGATGAGATGAGAGATGATATAGCAGTGTTGATAATACGACTGCTTTGTAGACTTTCAGCTTTCATTGCAGGCTTATTCCATTTTTGTCCCATACATTCTTGTACAGTCTGCCAAAGGCCACACTGGCCTTGGAAAGTCTTGCATTCACTTCATCATCAATTGTGGCAGCTTGTGACACAGTGCTGCCAAGATAGATGAATTAGTCCACAACACTTAGTCTATGACCATTCACTTTGATAACTGGCATGCTGTGATTAGTTCTTATTAATTATAATAACTCACTGGCACCTTGCCATTTTGACAGATGATAGCTTGTTTCATTGTGCTTCAAAGTGGCATAATAACTGCAACCCATGGCGGTAGCACATGTGACTGATAAGACCAATTTGCGCTGTAAATGTTCATCACAGTGGATGCGTGTGAACACATGGTAATTTCCACCATCATACATCTCACATACTCGGTGTGTGACTTATCTGCAATAATTTTCTCCTTTGTCTTGATTCCATTTCTGATAGTTGCCCTCCATGCAACACGTTCAGTGGCGACTTGCTCCTAATGTGCATTATTAATGCCTGTGTCAATCATGTCCCGCTTACACACATCTTTGTATCATAGTAGAGGCCGACCCTGAGATCTCTTACCCATCTGTAATTCACCAAACAATATGTCCTTTGGTATTCTACCATCATCCATTAATCCTCCTGACATGTCCTATCCATCTAAGTCTACGAAGACTGAGCATGGAATAAACCATCACACAACTTGATCTCTCCAATACTTCAATATTTGTGCTTTTGTCGTGCCACTTAATACCAAGTATTCTTCACAGACACCGCATATGAAAGCTGTCTGAATGTTTCTCTTGGTGTGAGTTGACCAGACTTCACTGCCTTAAAGAAGAGTCCTAATATATATATATATATATATATATATATATATATATATATATATATATATATATATATATATATATATATATATATACATATAAAACGTGTAGTCCACACATGTACTGCTAGTAGTTACTACTAATATATTGTACACTGGACTGATTTTGCATGAGAATTAGCATTCCTTATTACCAGTGTCTCTGCCATCAAGTGAACCCTGTCTGACTTCTGAGGTACTTGTGATTTACATCCCCAAATCAGGGATGAGAAATCAACGTTTAAGTCCAAAAGGCCAGTTTGTGGAACGAACCCATTTGCTACAGTCATAAGAGAAAGTTTAAGCCTGTTAAACCTCAGAGATGCTGACCTACATTATTTTGTTGTTAATCTGATTAATTTTAGTGTTATATTTTGGGAAATGATTTGTATCAATCACCAAGAACAGATATTGAGTACATTACAAAACACCATCTGAATAATCAGCTCACAGAGACTTCATCAAGGCTGTCACACATGGAACTGTGAAAACCTGTTGATATTGTGAGACACTACTTCACTCTGACTGGTTCTCAGTCGAAACAGGAGTGAAACAGGGTTGTGTCTTATCACCGATGCTTTTTGGAATAGCTATCGATTGGGTCATGCGCAAATGCACAAGCAACACAAATATGGGTATCCATTGGGTTGATACAATTCTAGAAGACCTGGACTTTGCCGACGACATAGTGCTTTTGAGTTCAACACATCCGGATGCCCAAGAGAAAATAAACCACCTCCAAAATGTTTCAGGGCAAATTGGTCTCCAAATTAACACCACAAAAACAAAGACTATTGATCTTACCAACAGTTCAGATGAGACCAAATTGAACAGCTACGTTCTTGAAAAAGTCAACAGCTTCACATACCTAGGAAGCAAAATGACATCCACAGGGGACTCAACACCAGAAATATCATCTAGAATCGCACTGGCATCTAGTGCCTTCAATAAACTGTCAAACATCTGGAAGTCAAAGACACTCAGCAAACACACAAAACTTAAAATCTTCAACTCTTGTGTGATTCCAGTGTTAACGTATGGATGTGAAAGTTGGAAATCAACGGTAGCTTTAGATAAAAAATTTGACAATTTTGAGAACAAATGTCTTAGAAGACTTCTAAACATCCACTGGACAGACTTCAGAACCAATTCGCAAATAAGACAAGAGACTAAGCAAGATACAGTATCCAATTTCATAAGAAGACGCCATTGGAACTACATCGGCCATGTACTCAGAATGGACAAGACAAGACTCCCCTACCAAGCCCTCATATGGTCACCGGTAGGGAAAAGAAAACGGGGAAGACCAAGAGAGACCCTGCGTAGAACCATCATTAGAGAAGGCTCATTCAATGGCCAAGTAAATATCCAAGATCTACAACAGATAGCAGCGAACCGCCAGGCATGGAGAGACAGGACTTCTGCCCTATGCGCCGCCTTAGGCTCAAGAGGAAAGACTAACTAACTATCTCACATGGAGCTGTGAAAACCTGTTGATATTGTGAGACACTATCACACATGTAGCTGTGAATACCTGTTGATATTGTGAGACACTATCACACATGGAGCTGTGAAAACCTGTTGATGTTGTGAGACACTATTACACATGGAGCTGTGAAAACCTGTTGATATTGTGAGACAGTATCACACATGGAACTGTGAAAACCTGTTGATATTGTGAGACACTATCACACATGGAACTGTGAAAACCTGTTGATGTTGTGAGACACTATCACACATGGAACTGTGAAAACCTGTTGATGTTGGGAGAAACTATCACACATGGAGCTGTGAAAACCTGTTGATGTTGTGAGGCACTATCACAGATGGAACTGTGAAAACCTGTTGATATTGTGAGACACTATCACACATGGAGCTATGAAAACCTGTTGATGTTGAGAGACACTATCACACATGGAACTGTGAAAACCTGTTGATGTTGGGAGACACTATCACACATGGAACTGTGAAAACCTGTTGATGTTGTGAGACACTATCACATATGGAACTGTGAAAACCTGTTGATATTGTGAGACACTATCACACATGGAACTGTAAAAACCTGTTGATATTGTGAGACACTAGTTTTACCACATGGTTTGTTGGTTGGTTAAAACATGACCATGAAAACATGTCTCCTACATACATTGTATTTTTGCAGGTAAAGAAATACTGCAATGTAGAAGCATACGCTGAAGAAAGCCATTAATGTGCTTGCATATAAGTGGGCTATTGAGAATACTATATTCTCTAATGCTAATTTCAACAGTGTTCATGGTTGGATTAATCATTAATAGAGTAGAATGAATAGTAGAGTTAATAATTATCACGAAAAAGCAATTGCAACCTGTGTGCTCCTAGTGTTGTTTATAATTAGCGTCATTGATAACAGTTAGTGAAACCATTGCCAGACAAAATAATAGTCATCATTGATCACAGTTAGTGAAACCATTGCCAGACAAAATAATAGTCATCATTGATCACATGTTAGTGAAACCATTAGCCAGACAAAATAATAGTCATCATTGATCACTGTTAGTGAAACCATTGCCAGACAAAATAATAGTCATCATAGATCACAGTTAGTGAAACCATTGCCAGACAAAATAATAGTCATCATTGATCACTGTTAGTGAAACCATAGCCAGACAAAATAATAGTCATCATTGATCACTGTTAGTGAAACCATTGCCAGACAAAATAATAGTCATCATAGATCACAGTTAGTGAAACCATTGCCAGACAAAATAATAGTCATCATTGATCACAGTTAGTGAAACCATTGCCAGACAAAATAATAGTCATCATTGATCACTGTTAGTGAAACCATTGCCAGACAAAATAATAGTCATCATTGATCACAGTTAGTGAAACCATTGCCAGACAAAATAATAGTCATCATAGATCACAGTTAGTGAAACCATTGCCAGACAAAATAATAGTCATCATTGATCACTTTTAGTGAAACCATTGCCAGACAAAATAATAGTCATCATTGATCACAGTTAGTGAAACCATTGCCAGACAAAATAATAGTCATCATTGATCACAGTTAGTGAAACCATTGCCAGACAAAATAATAGTCATCATTGATCACAGTTAGTGAAACCATTGCCAGACAAAATAATAGTCATCATTGATCACTGTTAGTGAAACCATTGCCAGACAAAATAATAGTCATCATTGATCACAGTTAGTGAAACCATTGCCAGACAAAATAATAGTCATCATAGATCACAGTTAGTGAAACCATTGCCAGACAAAATAATAGTCATCATTGATCACTGTTAGTGAAACCATTGCCAGACAAAATAATAGTCATCATTGATCACAGTTAGTGAAACCATTGCCAGACAAAATAATAGTCATCATTGATCACTGTTAGTGAAACCATTGCCAGACAAAATAATAGTCATCATTGATCACAGTTATTGAAACCATTGCCAGACAAAATAATAGTCATCATTGATCACTGTTAGTGAAACCATAGCCAGACAAAATAATAGTCATCATTGATCACTGTTAGTGAAACCATTGCCAGACAAAATAATAGTCATCATAGATCACAGTTAGTGAAACCATTGCCAGACAAAATAATAGTCATCATTGATCACTGTTAGTGAAACCATTGCCAGACAAAATAATAGTCATCATTGATCACAGTTAGTGAAACCATTGCCAGACAAAATAATAGTCATCATTGATCACTGTTAGTGAAACCATTGCCAGACAAAATAATAGTCATCATTGATCACAGTTAGTGAAACCATTGCCAGACAAAATAATAGTCATCATAGATCACAGTTAGTGAAACCATTGCCAGACAAAATAATAGTCATCATAGATCACAGTTAGTGAAACCATTGCCAGACAAAATAATAGTCATCATTAGATCACAGTTAGTGAAACCATTGCCAGACAAAATAATAGTCATCATAGATCACAGTTAGTGAAACCATTGCCAGACAAAATAATAGTCATCATAGATCACATGTTAGTGAAACCATTGCCAGACAAAATAATAGTCATCATGATCACAGTTAGTGAAACCATTGCCAGACAAAATAATAGTCATCATTGATCACTAGTTAGTGAAACCATTGCCAGACAAAATAATAGTCATCATAGATCACAGTTAGTGAAACCATTGCCAGACAAAATAATAGTCATCATAGATCACAGTTAGTGAAACCATTGCCAGACAAAATAATAGTCATCATGATCACAGTTAGTGAAACCATTGCCAGACAAAATAATAGTCATCATAGATCACAGTTAGTGAAACCATTGCCAGACAAAATAATAGTCATCATTAGATCACAGTTAGTGAAACCATTGCCAGACAAAATAATAGTCATCATAGATCACAGTTAGTGAAACCATTGCCAGACAAAATAATAGTCATCATAGATCACAGTTAGTGAAACCATTGCCAGACAAAATAATAGTCATCATTGATCACTGTTAGTGAAACCATTGCCAGACAAAATAATAGTCATCATTGATCACAGTTAGTGAAACCATTGCCAGACAAAATAATAGTCATCATAGATCACAGTTAGTGAAACCATTGCCAGACAAAATAATAGTCATCATAGATCACTAGTTAGTGAAACCATTGCCAGACAAAATAATAGTCATCATAGATCACAGTTAGTGAAACCATTGCCAGACAAAATAATAGTCATCATAGATCACAGTTAGTGAAACCATTGCCAGACAAAATAATAGTCATCATAGATCACAGTTAGTGAAACCATTGCCAGACAAAATAATAGTCATCATAGATCACAGTTAGTGAAACCATTGCCAGACAAAATAATAGTCATCATTGATCACAGTTAGTGAAACCATTGCCAGACAAATTAATAGTCATCATAGATCACAGTTAGTGAAACCATTGCCAGACAAAATAATAGTCATCATTGATCACTTTTAGTGAAACCATTGCCAGACAAAATAATAGTCATCATTGATCACAGTTAGTGAAACCATTGCCAGACAAAATAATAGTCATCATTGATCACAGTTAGTGAAACCATTGCCAGACAAAATAATAGTATCATAGATCAGTTAGTGAAACCATTGCCACACAAAATACTAGTCATCATTGATCACATTTAGTGAAACCATTGCCAGACAAAATAATAGTATCATAGATCACTGTTAGTGAAACCATTGCCAGACAAAATAATAGTCATCATAGATCACAGTTAGTGAAACCATTGCCAGTCAAAATAATAGTCATCATTGATCACAGTTAGTGAAACCATTGCCAGACAAAATAATAGTCATCATTGATCACAGTTAGTGAAACCATTGCCAGACAAAATAATAGTCATCATAGATCACAGTTAGTGAAACCATTGCCAGACAAAATAATAGTCATCATAGATCACAGTTAGTGAAACCATTGCCAGACAAAATAATAGTCATCATTGATCACAGTTAGTGAAACCATTGCCAGACAACATAATAGTCATAGATCGCAGTTAGTGAAACCATTGCCAGACAAAATAATAGTCATCATAGATCACAGTTAGTGAAACCATTGCCAGACAAAATAATAGTCATCATGATCACAGTTAGTGAAACCATTGCCAGACAAAATAATAGTCATCATAGATCACAGTTAGTGAAACCATTGCCAGACAAAATAATAGTCATCATTGATCACAGTTAGTGAAACCATTGCCAGACAAAATACTAGTCATCATTGATCACAGTTAGTGAAACCATTGCCAGACAAAATAATAGTCATCATTGATCACATTTTAGTGAAACCATTGCCAGACAAAATAATAGTCATCATTGATCACAGTTAGTGAAACCATTGCCAGACAAAATAATAGTCATCATTGATCACAGTTAGTGAAACCATTGCCAGACAAAATACTAGTCATCATTGATCACAGTTAGTGAAACCATTGCCAGACAAAATAATAGTATCATAGATCACTGTTAGTGAAACCATTGCCAGACAAAATAATAGTCATCATAGATCACAGTTAGTGAAACCATTGCCAGTCAAAATAATAGTCATCATTGATCACAGTTAGTGAAACCATTGCCAGACAAAATAATAGTCATCATTGATCACAGTTAGTGAAACCATTGCCAGACAAAGTAATAGTATCATAGATCACAGTTAGTGAAACCAGTGCCAGACAAAATAATAGTCATCATTGATCACAGTTAGTGAAACCATTGCCAGACAAAATAATAGTCATCATTGATCACTGTTAGTGAAACCATTGCCAGACAAAATAATAATATCATAGATCACTGTTAGTGAAACCATTGCCAGACAAAATAATAGTCATCATAGATCACAGTTAGTGAAACCATTGCCAGACAAAATAATAGTCATCATTGATCACAGTTAGTGAAACCATTGCCAGACAAAATAATAGTCATCATGATCACAGTTAGTGAAACCATTGCCAGACAAAATAATAGTCATCATTGATCACAGTTAGTGAAACCATTGCCAGACA